>CAUDMG010002464.1:207500-332500 GCA_958450375.1 Homarus gammarus
ATGTAAAGTATTAATAGACTATAACATTAATAGTCTTAGTGTCAATATCTAGTGTACAGTCCAAGTCATTGCACACCTCTAAAGACAATAGTTGTAATTCATTAATTCATATAATGAATAATGAGGAACAGTTAATGAAACGCAAGATTTGATCATGAAAATTACACAAATTCCTAGTCTGAACACATACCATTAGTGTGACTCAAGGAGCATGGATACGCTGCGTCTAATTGGGAATTTTCTGCATTAAAACTTTTACACAAAGTTTTAAAGACCACATTATTTATCTCTGAAAAAATGAAAATATGAGGTGGTTTTGTGGGAATTATTTATTAAATTTAACACCTGCAGAATCTCTTCAACTTGTATAAAGTCAAAATATATTAAATCAACTGTACGGTGTAATTAGCTCTCCTGCAACACAAATATGTATAGGATTCGTTGTCCTTTACCTCTGAGGGTTAACACAGACTGGGCGAAATAAATGTCTTTTGACTTCAGCAAATTTAAACCATGTCTCTTATGTTACTGAAATAAAATATTTCTGTAGAAAAAAAACGCCAAATATTTGCCTCGGTAATATGTTTCACTCGAAATTAAAATATGAAAATAGTGTCAAGAATGTATACACACTGCCTTACAGATCATCATGGCGAATGCGTAAACACTTGCATTGCAACAGCAATATTGTCCTCACTTTTTGATGTTCGACTTTTAGCAAATTATGACAAGTTTCAAGTATGAACGAGAATTGTTTTAAATATATTTTAAGTATTTTCTTCGCCGCTGTAACATTAAGGTACAGTACTTGTGAGAGTTGTAAATAATAATATCACTAACCCTCTGTCTATTATCATCTTCATAATTTACCTTTTTTTTTTGTAAAAGAAAGTTCCAGGTGAATATTACCATCCAGCTAGTATTGTTTTCATTCGCTTCTCTGGTTCAACAACTAAAATCTTTAAACATACACGTCTCCTACTAGAAAACAACTATTAATAATTGAGGTTTTTAGTGTTTTCTAAAATATTCAATAAAATATATCGAGGATAAGAGATGGACAGAGGCTTTTCAGCAGATTTTAGGAACGTTATAAGCGAATATACAAAGATATACAAATAAAATATCTCCAAATGTCTGAAGTTAACACGACTTTCACTGATTAAAAACTGCCTCTGCGAGACTAAACGTAAAGGCAGTACTCGATTATTAACAGAGCTCATATCACATGAAACGCTGAGCATCGAACCTGCGTACTGACAAGGTTGGCTCTGTAAAGAATATAAGAAAAGTCGGATTTCACCAAGAACTGACTCGACTCACAGCAGTTAAAACCAAATTCTCACACGCATGTCTAAATCTTCTGGTGGAAATCTATGTCTCTTTTATATTGTTAAACGTTAAATCTATTGCCACATTCCTTGGTCACTTTACATATGTATAAAAGTGTTACTCTGAATTTGTTATAAGCAGGTTTAAGCAAATTGTATAATATATTCATGTGAATTTATGAGTTTATTTGAATCATTCATATAACTTGGTAATTTTTGTGTAAATTCACATTATCAGTTTATGCGTTTGCTTGAAGTTTTATATAATTAACTAGCATTAAACTCATCACTATATATATATATATATATATATATATATATATATATATATATATATATATATATATATATATATATATATATATATATATATATAATCCGACTGTGCTAATAATCATCATCTCATCAAGAGATTATCTCGTTCTTATTACAGTACCTTTGTCGTGTCGTCTTTCCCCACAGGAGCTGATGACGACTAGGGTGCTTCTGCCATTCACTTTCTCTCACCCTCGGAAAAGCTTCGTCTTAATTAACAGTATAGAAAATTTACTCATACAAAACAATGACAGGAGATGATTTCCTGTTTCTTCCTTGGTATAAATTACTTTCAGTCGTCAGCACCAAGGAAAAAGCGAGTTACATGTAATCTACGCATAATTTTAATTAAATTTAGTCAACAATATAATGCTCCAGATTAGATGACTTGTGAAATACTCTCACCAACTTCCAGTTGATGTCTGCACGAGGTTCTCAAGTCGTTACTCGAAACCTTTGTGTCTTTCAGCCATAAAAATCTGGATTCTTCTCACTTGGAAGAAAAATGCTTCTGTTTACATCCCGACACGAGAAATATCGCCGACCTTGACCATAGTGATAATATATGGAGCGGGGAGAGAAGAGGTATCGCCTCTTCTCTGATATTCTTGTCCCAACACCTACAATCCAGCGGAAAATAAAGACATTGACTTATTATCATGTTTATGGATTAAATTGGGGTAACATTAGGCTCTACGTGTGAGGTAAACAAGACGCCGCATCCCCTATAAATTAGCTTCGATCACGTGATGAAGTATTTTTGCTTCAGTCTTTTTAACAAAATTCAAATGAGAGGGATGTAGAGTATGTAACAATGGAAAGACTAAAGCAAATACCAATCAGTATTAGTACCAACAGAAAAATCGAAGTCTTAGATGATAAATGGATTTTTGACAAAATCTGGTAGTTGGGGAGACCAAGAGCAGTACACACTGGAACTAACCATGTGGGCTACGTCACTAATATAATACATGGTGTGCCAGTATAGAGTGCAGGAGACCAAGAGCAGTACACACTGGAACTAACCATGTGGGCTACGTCACTAATATAATACATGGTGTGCCAGTATAGAGTGCAGGAGACCAAGAGCAGTACACACTGGAACTAACCATGTGGGCTACGTCACTAATATAATACATGGTGTGCCAGTATAGAGTGCAGGAGACCAAGAGCAGTACACACTGGAACTAACCATGTGGGCTACGTCACTAATATAATACATGGTGTGCCAGTATAGAGTGCAGAAACTCATTCTTTCTGAGGCGTATCGAACATTGTGCGGTGAGCTGTAGTGTTTCTATAAGGTAAGAACAGTGTATCGGCCAATTTACGAGTGAGGAAAAAATTCAGTTTTGTTACGGATTGAAAAATAGCAGTGTACTGTACTAGTGGACCAAGAAATGTGTTGTATTAGTGAAGAGAGAAGATGATATAGGTTTAACGAGTCATAAATCATGGTTGACTTTAATGACTGTGGTGGTTATTCAGCTGAATTATAAAGAAACTAAACTTTGCAACAAGAGAACAGTTAGGTTACATTAATCAAGTTTTATTTGTTGTTGTAAGTGAAAATCCTCATCATGCCCGTACATATGACCACGCCAGTTACCTAATGCTAAAGGTGAAAGTAATGAAAGTCCTCTCAGGAAGAATAGTGAGAGAAGGGGAGAATAGGAATTAATAAAGTCATATTTTGCTTATGTCATCTTTATTACGAAGAAATAGTCTGTCAGTCTTTATTCTTGTGAAGTTTAATTTGATATTCTTCTTATATTCGTTGTCTTCATAAAACTTGAGCATTTGACTTGTAGGACAAAATTCAACCGGTAAACCAGACCTGACCTGACCTGACCTAACCTGACCTGACCTGACCTCATCACACTTAATAGTGTTACCTTAGGGATACTTTAGCCTTGTATAGAGTAGAACTTTAATATTTTGGTGTTTGGAATTTTTTAAGTGAAAAATTGCTTGGTCGAATTTTCCTCCGGTGGCGTTTGTTCTTGTGCAACACATTACTGAGTAGGGTGTGTCAATTTTGTCAACATGTTAAAAATCAAATTTGGTAGTCAAAATATTGTGCCTCTTTATGTCTAAACTTGAGATTAGCAAACAAAAATGAATTGAAATAACCCTCACCTACATCAATTATACCTTAAAGTTTCAAATATCAGTATTTCAACAAATTAATGAGACTTGATTAGAATTATTCACTTGATATTAACTAATCTCAGGTAAGCATATGGATTATGGAGTATTTTATGGTTCTATAGCTTGTGTACAATATGCATGTCAGAACATGAACATGAACAGGCTCTCCGTGTGGGACACTTTAATTCTTGTTTTGACTTGTACCAAGCGTGAGGATAAGGCGCCCGGCTCACTCTCCTTCTAGATATCATAGACGGTGGTTTGCTCTCATTGCACTTGCACCTACTCTACCAGACGAATTCTACATTTTAATTATTGTAAGTAGGGCATATTGATTGTCGCAGTTACTTATATCATTGTATAAAACATTATGTTCTAAGAAATTATTATGTTATTTCTGTTACAGCATTTTTGATAAACAAATTGATATTTTTTGAAACAACAATTGAATTATGAAACATTGAAATATTTTTCTATTTGTCAGATAGTGTGAAGATGTCAAAATTGAAGACAAGAAGTCAGTTGTCAACCCACTTGAGCCTGCTAGTTGGTAAAGGGAAGGAGCTTCCTGTATCAGAACTTCCAACAGTGAGAGACATGCTAAGATTAGGGTTACTCCTTCGAGAAAAAAATGCAAAGGACAGAAGGAACTATACAGATAAAGAACTCATAAATGACATGATAGTCCCTCTTCTGCATCAATGGACAAAAGCTAATGCACTATTCAAACCACCTGTGATTAATCAGTGTCGAACTATTGAGCTAAAACTAACGAAATTATGGCACAAAGCAGTTGAAACATCACTTGGTAAAGGAAACTTGGCCAGGAAAAATGAATTTCTGCACACACTTGATACTCTGTTTGACATTTTGACCTGCAAGTGCTCCATACAATTATGTTCTGAATCCAACTGTTCTCACTCAGGTAAGAGAGAAAATAATTCCCACATTGATTGTGGTTGTCCTCGTGAAAAGAAGATCCCTGTTTTAGAGCTTGAATTTATAAAGGCACAGAGGACAAAGGCAGAAGGCCAAGGAAGTATGCAAATGGGTTCAATAGATTATTCAGAAACAAAGAAGCAGATTGCTAATGCCAAGAAGAGAGAACAAATCCGAGAGAGGGAACAAAAGAAGAAAATGAAGAGTGAAGAAGCCATCCAAAGAGAGGAAGAGCTGTGTCAAGATGTTTATCACTTCTTTGATAGTTCTTCTGATGAACAGGAAGCAACATCAGATGATAGTTCCAAAGAGCCATCTGAACCTTTACCAAAGAAAATGAAATACAACACAAGAAATATTTCAAACATTGCTTTAGCTAGTATTCGCCACCATGCTGGACTTCGTGAGGCTGCAGAAATTGCAACTGCCGCTTGGATAGATGCAGGCCTCATCAGCCGAGAGGATGTATCTTTGGTGATAGATCATAATAAAATTAGAAGAGCACAAGAAAAAATAATGAAGGAAATATCTGATCAGCATGAAAAAGATTTAAGTGAGGGAGGGCTCTCCTGTCTTTTGTTTGATGGAAGAATAGATGACACAAAAGTTTTGCTAGAAGTAGAGGGAGTGAACAGAAAGTTTCCAGGTCTCATCAAAGAAGAACACTACTCTGTCTGTTCTGAGCCTGGTGGTCGGTTTTTGTTACACTTTGCTCCCGAAACTGAAGTAGAAGGGAAGAAACATGCAGAGGTCATTGCTGATCATATTTTATGTTGGGTTCAGGAGAGAGGACTTGGCAGTTCACTGCAGGCTGTTGGTGGAGATTCAACTGCAGTGAACACCGGATGGCAGGGGGGTGTAATGACGCATTTAGAGAAAAAACTAGGAAGAAGACTTGTTTGGATTGTATGTGATTTACATACAGGCGAGCTACCTCTTCGTCATCTCATCCAGGAACTTGATGGTCCTACAAAGAACAACAACAAGTGGTCAGGTCCCCTTGACATCATGCTGGTTGAAGCAACACAACTAGAAATAAATACAACCTTTCCAAAGGTCGAAGTTGGCCCTCCCCTTCCGGCGTTGTCTGAAGGAGTCATCAAAGATCTCAGCACAGATCAATCCTATGCTTATCGTATTGCCCAAGCAATAAGATCAGGAGAAGTGCCTCAGTCATTGGCTCTCTTGGAGATTGGACCTGTCAGTCACAGCCGTTGGTTAACTACAGCTCTTCGTTTCTGCAGGATTTGGATTTCCAAACACGAATTGAAGGGCAAAGTGCTGAAGAATTTGAGGTTAATTGTTGAATTTATTATTGGAGTTTATCTTCCCCAGTGGTTCAGTGTGAAACTTAATCCTATGTGGGTGGATGGGCCCAATCACCTTTTGTTTCAATTGCAGCAAGTAAGAACACAGAGGAAGGTAGTGAGGGACATCGTGTTACCTGTGGCAAGAAGGTCCGCTTGGTATGCTCGATCAGAAGCAGTTTTGCAAGCAATGCTTTGCAGTCAATGTACCAATCTCCGAACCGAGGCTGTAGAAGTCATTCTAAAGATTAGAGGAACGCTAATAGATGACGACCAGTTGGGAGACTGTTCGTTTCATTCAAGAAAAGTTCCCCCAATAAACGTCAATGCCACCAAATTGTCAGAATTGGTTGACTTGAGTTTGGAAGTCTTAGAGCCACCATTGACAACAAGTCTAACTAGCCAAGAATTGAGAAACCTTAAAGAGACTCCAATGCAGGTGCCGAAGTGGCCTTCCCACACTCAAAGTGTGGAGAGATGTGTGAAAATGGTCACAGAAGCAACGGGCCATGTTTACAGCCACGAGAGGCGAGAAGGTTACATCAAAGCACAAATAGCAAGCAGACTACTGATGACAAGAAACCAAAGCAAAGAGAGTATGAAGGCATTGGTTACTTTCAAATAGACTACGGATAATAAAATATAATAATTTGAAACTTGAAACAGTAACATGTGTGCAAACGCTGGTTATGTTATAAATTCACAAATATGTACATTTAAAAGTCCATTTGATGTAGGTAGGACTTATTATAAAAAAAAATTTATGCCAGAATATTATTTTGCATGCTTAAAGACTACAATAAATTGCTACCAAATTACTCGATTTTCAATTTAGCCAGTTCACCCCCTAAATTGACACACCCTATTACTGAGCCCTTGTGTATTCTCGGACACGCTAACACAGTATGTTAATGAAACCGGCATGAAAATGTGAACTAGTAGCTTGCGCCTTACGGTAATCGTTTTTTTTTTATAAGTCTAGTCTGCCAGAAAGAGAAGAATAAAACAAATTGGAAGGTTCGCGTTAAGCAAATAATACTCCCAAGAATGACTTGATTAAATGGCTTGAGTGTCTCTGGGTTTTGTAAGTCAGAAAACTCCATGGCGGGTTGCGTGTTGACCAGCAATAATTAAGGAAATTTATAATATGACGCGCAGTAGCAACATTACCAGATATTATTTTGTTAACAGATATGAGTGTCACACATTAGGCCCGTCCAGTTGTCAGGTATTGAGTACGGTTGAGTACGGACGAAATATTCAGGTTTTAATTATTTATATTAATATATGCAAGGATTACTATTTGTTATTAGGGCACTTACATAAATGGCAGAATGCTGACACACACACACACACACACACACACACACACACACACACACACACACACACACCTAATCTCTTTCTCTCTCTCCTCGTTATTCCTTAATCCACACACACACACACACACATACACTGTCTCTCTCGCCTCGTTATTCCTTAAGCCACACACACACACACACACACACACACACACACACACACACACACACACCATCATATAAATTTTCAAGAAACAAATCTGTCTTGGTCACGTAGGCAGGAGGACACAGGCTGCAGAAGCACGTGTCTCTAGTTACGGGAGATCCACTCAACTCTCTAACATTCTGTCCACTTCTCTGTTTTCGCGAGTAAAATCTTAGATGCGTCTTGTAAGGAGGAAGAAGTTTTAAGATGCAATTTAACTTGGTGAAATGCGACGCAAATTTCGTAACAGTTCTGAGGAAAAAAGAAGAAATAATAAGTATTTTTTTTATTATTTGGTAAATTATTTATATTTGGTCTAATGTAGTTTATAATTTATTTTTTCCATCAATTAGCATCAATAACTGTTGTATCTTGGACGTCGTTATTGGAATTCAAATAATATAATTCAATTCGGGTAAAAATGGTGTTGACTTTCTATCTGTTATGAATATATGCACGAATAGTTCTTGGTAGAGGAGCAACGATATAATACCATGGAGCCAACCCCTCTCATGCCACTCTGTCGTGGTGCAGGAGGTTGTAGGCCAAACTAAGTGAACTCCGTAAAAATAAGCATTCAGTGTGTGTCTGGTATTACCTGGTATCAAATGCGAATTGAAATAGAAACTCTGCCTTGTGGTTAATACTTCCTCGTGACGTTAATCCATAAGTGTGAGATTTGTTTTTTAATTCTTAAAACATTTGAAGAGACTCGGAGTGAGTTACTTTAGTTGTGCGTAAAGAAACTTGCCCAAAGTTTCACCCTGCCCGGGGATCGAATCCGGGTCCACTCGCCTGCGAGGCAAGCATGTTGACCATTACAACACTGGTCGCCACATTCACATGGGGGCACATAATAGAACACATCCATGCAACATCACAGTCCAGTAACTGACCTCACTGTAATGCTCAGTACTTCCTAACTATATGGTCTGTACACAGAAGAATTATACAAGGCAAAGTGTATCCTTCACTTTAACAAAAATCTTTTATCACTGTACTTCTTGGACAGAATGATTATATATCAGATGGCGGAGTGTGTTCATGTACAGTTTATATTGGTGGAGTTTACAGGGATGGTCCGACACTCTGCTCATTCACAAAAATAAAATCAGTGTGAATATCGGTAATTGAACATTATCCCTAAATCTTGTTGGTGAATTTTTTAATTAATATTATAAACGAGTTATAATCAAATGAAACGATCAAATGGTATTGTGGTGATAAAACCTGTAATGAAATGAGGATTAATAATTACAGGTTATAGTGTTCCGTTATATATGGTGCCGTGGGCCACCTTGATGATGACGCGCTTCGATGACTCTCGTTACAGACGCATTGTACAGTACAAAGCAGGTCATATTACGTGCACTTTGTAACTGGATACTGTTCTAAACATAATTTTCCCAGTAATTACAACCCGCTATCTGATTCCTATTTCCTCACCAGTTTGTAGCGTGTAATATTAGCGTTACTATTGACGGGATCACGATTTAACCCGCTTTCATACGAGTTATTTTCACAATGTTACGTTTAAGAAAGAAAATATATCATAATTCTTTGGCTTATAAAAAATATAATCATAAAGACGATGCTTATAAGGAGTATTTGTAGTAGTCTTGGGATGTAGAGACTTGTGACGTGTGTTGCAGAGATTGTTTATAAATATGATTACTCTGCTTTAGGACAAATGCAATATTTATGTGGAAATGACAACCGCTGCCACCACAGTAATAGACAGAAACGCAAGTAAATAAAAAAAACAGCATATTATATACATGAAAAAGGAAGGAGTCTCATTATGTCAGCTGCAACGTTATTTTTTTTTTATTTATTTATTGGGCACTCCCCTACATCCTTGTGTAAGGTGAAGCGCAGAAGCGTTTACAGCGCCCAACAGGGAAGCATGCGAAATACATGCTTGCCTTTATGTCTCATGAGTTAAGGGCGTAGAAGCCTGAAGAGTCAAGAGCATAGAAGCCTGAAGAGTCAGTGGTTTATGTCATGAAGTTATTGGAAGCTCCAACAACTTTCCCTGAATACGAATTCGCAACTTTTCGATTTACACCAGGTACCTACTTTACTGCTAGGTGAACAGGGACTAATGGGGGCGAAGAAGTAAGTCCAAACAACTTCCACCGGGTCATTACCTAATACCTGATCATTGTGGACCTGGTCTCACCCTCCTCTGTATATATTCACCTTGTTTTGCATTACTCTCTTTAGTCTGTACTCACCCCTGAAGATGTGAATTACACGAAAGCGCTTGGGAACTTCGTGTTTTCTTCTTTCCTTGTGGTTATCAGCATATACCTAGATCACGCGCACCTATAGTGATTTACTTGCATATATATATATATATTTTATGAATATCCACAATGAAAACGTGGATAAGATAAATCTTGATAAAATCACACGTTGTTTCCATTTTCCCGTGTGATTTTATCAATATATATATATATATATATATATATATATATATATATATATATATATATATATATATATATATATATATATATATATATATATATATATATATATATATATATTTTTTTTTTTTTTTTTTTTTTTTTTTTTTTGATAGTTACCCTACATCACTGATGATAAACCATACAAAACTCGATCAACAAATGGAGAAGAATATCAGTTAAGAAATAAATCCGAGTGTTCACAAAGCCGTTGACCGCACTAACGATGTAGAGACTCGGGTAGCTCACCTTTCGTCCCCTCAACAAAGCCCAGAGAGGCAAAAGACCATAAGAGAGGGGAAACCATGTGACTTGGGCCGAGGGGAAATAGTCTCCCCAACATAACATTGAGGTTAACTGGGGTCAGTGTACACGGTAAAGCAAGATGAGGCGGAAGGGATAAGCTGAAACCTGTCCAGGGTGTCATGAGATATATCTCTCTTATTGGTATTAAAGGAAGACTCCGGGTTGGGTAGAATATCTGTGGTGGTGGCAGGAGGACGCTGGTGTAGCTCCTGTGCTCTGTATAATATAGAATCTGGCTACGTTTCAGATACGTTATCAAAAGTTTGTGTTACTGTAGATCTTTTTACGTCAACTATGTGACTACCAAAGAAGTTTGTGTTTATTGTGTTAGGAAATATTTTCTTGCGCCGTAAAGATTTTATGTGTGTGAAGACTATTTTCTGCTAGTAAAATTTTTGTTGCGTTGTGGAGGATTTTATTGTGTTCTAAAGATTTTATATTGTAAGGAAGACAGACTTCACTGTGCTGTGGGAAGGTTTCGTCTGACTTGTGAATATAAAAGACTGTAGTTATTAATGCTCTCTTAACTTTACCAGTAATGCAGTGTGTGAAGTTTATTATTAAACAACTTGATCTAAAAACTTGATTTACAAAGGTCAATATAATACTCAGCCGAGGAAGCTTGTGTTAATGTTTACAAATTTACTAAAGCATTGAAAGAAATGGTTGTCAGGAATTATCAGGTGCATAGTGTGAAGGATGAGTTTGTCATACGTATTTATTTATTCATTAAGAGCTCGGGTATTTCAGAAACATCCATGTGGTCGGTGGTGCCACATCTCACAAAGCACACACCAGCCACTGTACCAGTTATAAATGGAGGCAACTGTACAAAACTCAAACTACCCAAATACAAGCACCATTGCTAGTTCCTTGTCACGTATGCCATTATGAACGACATCCACACTATTAACAGGCAAAGCAATACCAAAGCGGGAAGATAACTGTAAAAAGATTTCATAATACGTTCACATGTTCTTTACCTCTGTTCGTGACCTGTCTCGGGGAAGCTCGGTGTGAAGTGGTCGTGTGGGAGCCTCTGAGGGCGTTAGTGAGGAAAATAGTGATGTCTTACTTGATGTCACAGGGTAATTACTTCTAACACGCTAAGGGTTAATGAACACCTCTTGAGACCTGTACTATCGTCTCTCTCTCTCTCTCTCTCTCTCTCTCTCTCACATCAATAGTATCGTTATAATTATCTTTAGTATTTCTATATTTACTATGAATCCTTAATGAGGTATCAGTGTTATGGTTGATATATATTGGACATTAGATAAACGTTTATACCATCTCGTCCAAATATTGTAACTTGTCCAATAATCTTTTATCACCTCTCCTTCAGTAGCATGTCTCCAGGACCAAACGGCAGACTCGTTTAAATTCTCAAGTATATAATGATTGAACAAAGAAAAATTACGAAAAAAATGTTGATGAAATATAAAGAGACTGTAGCCGTATATACACTGGTACCTAAATGTATTATATCTTGGCATTGATATTGTATTCATATGACTGAATAAACCTCTTAGACTGTATTCATGTACTCAACTATTTTATTTTTTATTTTTTTTTCGAATTTGATAAGAATCTCCGCCGGATGTTGTGTAACCCCCCCCCCCCTCACTCCCCTATCCCCTTGGGAGATTGCCAAAGCCGGGGAGATGAATGGGTGTTGAGGAGGGAGGGGGTGGGGGGTACTGGGGAGTATAAAATCGTAGGCATCATCACACCGTTGATGGAGACCTGTGACCATCATGGGTATGGTGGGGGGTGGGGGAGAGGGAAGAAAGAGAGGGAAGTAGGGGAAAAAGAGTGGGGGAAGGAGGGTGAAAGAAGGAATGTAAGATATGGGTAGCAGGTAACGAGGGAGTAGAAAGAGGGAGAAATGAAGGAGGTTGAGAGAGAGAGAGAGAGAGAGAGAGAGAGAGAGAGAGAGAGAGAGAGGTTGTTTATAGACTGCTAAGAGATTGGTGGGTGGGCAGCATCGTCTCACCGGTGAAAAAGCAGTGTGACCTTTCTCGATCGAGAGGAAGAGGTGGAGTGTAAGAGAGAGAGAGGGAGAGAGAAGAGATGGAAGGGGGTGGGTAGGTGAGTAGGTAAGAGTAAGAAAGAAAGAGAGAACCTTATTGAATAGATTCAAGAGGTCAGTGCCTTTACAAACACACAAGCCAGATTGTCCTCCGCCTTAGGAACACATTTTACAGCACCGATAAAGTCGTTCAGTTTGTTGTCATAGTTATAGGGGATCCTTATGACCAGGTTAAGGGATACAGGTTTAGGTGAAGGTTAATGGTAGATACAGGGGTTAAATAAAGAAACATTGTGGACTGCTGTAGATATGGCGGCATCATGTAGGTCAGTAGGCGAGGCAAATTGTGTTATTCATCTCCACTGACGCCTTTGGTAACTGAATTGACTGATTTACTGCGTGATGGACTGATTGACTAATTTACAAGTGACTGACTGGCTGGTTTACTGACTGACTAATATACTGAATGACTGACTTGACTGGTTTATTGACTGACTAATTTACCGAGTGAATTGACTGACTGGTTTACTGACTGACTAATTTACTGAGTGACTGACCTGATTTATTAGGTAACTTATTTACGGAGTGATTGGCTGATTTACTGAATGACTAAACTGATTGACAAAATATATTTGACAATGTAAAAAAAACACCAACTAACTTCCTCCCCATAAACAAAACAAGATGGGAAAACGAAAAAAAAAAATTACCGACCAAAAAATAAAAATACAACGCGGGAAGAAGTTAGATAAGTGTTGATATCTGAAGTAGCAAGATTTGAACTGATGGAGATTATACAGTAATGACAAAATAAACATACATTTGAGGTAGGTAGTTCCACTGGTTTAAATGAGTAACAGTATTAGAGTTGAATTTTAGGAGGCAGAGGTTCTACATGATGTACGTCACGGCTGAGGTGGTAAATTATATATATATTTTTTTTTACTTTAACACTAATAATCTTCATCGTCAAGAATGTATTTGGTCACAGTGATGATCTTAAGTTCACTTCGCTGTGTTTTTCAATGCCTGTAGCCACGCTGTATCCAGATAGTTAATAAATAAATACTAAACACATACGACTGTACTCATCTGCCCTCACCTTTCCCTGACACACACAAAAAAAAAAAAAAAAAAAAACTAGCTTATCGTCCAATCTCCCCAAATAGATATACGAACTTGTGATTATAGAACTGTGCTGCCGGTTTTGTAGTCGCCCAGAGCCAGAGATGAAGGTGGACTCTGGGTAATTTTGTTGGGTCGCAGGGAGGGTCGAGACCTGAATCGTGGTAGAGCACAATCAGTATCAACAAATGCAAATTAGGATGGGAAGATTCAATTTGGTCGAGGTCAGGGCTTGGTGATGAGGAGGGTAGGGGGGAGGAGAAGGGAAGGGAAAGGAGAGGGAAAAGGAAAGGAAAGGAGAGTCGAAGGGGAAGGATAGGTGTGGTAGGGGAGATGTGGTGTAGGAGAGGGTAGGGGGAAGAGGGGTGGGGTAAGGGAGGGGGGAACAGATGGACGGTGGCCCACCAGGACGCAGGAACGTGTCTGCTTTCCTTCTCTCTCTCTCTTTTTTTACACAAACTAATTTAGGTGTGTGTGTGTGTGTGTGTGTGTGTGTGTGTGTGTGTGTGTGTGTGTGTGTGTGTTGCATCGTAAACATTTCGTCTCAATTCAGGTTACGAGTTAATACGATCCAGATTATTAAAATCTTCGGATAATTGTAAATCTTTGATAAACTTCGCTCTTACACGATTAGAATTTGAGTAAATCGATTGATGATGCATATACGAGATTCCCTACAAAGGCAAAGTTAGCTTATTCGGCCTCATTATCCCCTTTCTCTTGTTCTTCCTCCTCTTCTCTTTCCTCCTCCTCCTCCTCCTCCTCCTCCCCCTCTTCTTCCTCCTCTTGTTCTTCCTCTTCAACTTCCTTTTCCTGTTCCTCCTGCATTATGTATCCAATCTCGTCCTTTACCTATTTTCTCCCTATCTCTGCCATATAATTCCCTCTCGATAATAGTACAGGCTGTGGCATGTCACTGCATTATTGAGAGAGAGAGAGAGAGAGAGAGAGAGAGAGAGAGAGAGAGAGAGATATCATAGAAGACCACAACATTTTACTCCCACAGAACGTTTCCATAACTACCTTTATTTGGCAGTACATCATTCCCCGAATGCATATCAACATGAGGTGTAATGCATGACTGTAATATATACTCAACACTGTATCCTTGACGAGAACCCAACAATACACCTTCATCATTACTATACTGTATATCATAGTATCATCAATGACCATGTATGATTCAGTTCAGTTTTGCATTAGTAAATCCTGTATGACCTCAGAATGACCTCAGATATACGTGTTTACACCATTTATGACTTACTAATACGCTCTTTATATAAACTAATAATACAGTTTTACATTAAATCGACACGTGTTACCTTAAATATTCACATGTTATTGATCATCCGAAATCCGAACATTTTTACCCCATATGTTACCACAGATTTGCATTTCTATTTTAATTGTAACCGTAAAGATACATTTACCTAAGAAATGATGTACAAACAAATATATTTTCACGCCGTTTCCGCGTCTTTTATAGGCCATCCACACCACCACCACCTGATGACGTTCTTTATCTGGCAAATGGCTCTTCAATTATCTATTTTCTTCTATATGTACTATCCTTCACTTCTCCGGTTCTTGATTTTATTAAGAAATGACGCAAGTTTTATATCCTACGAGAAAAAATACTTCATTTCTCTTTACCTCATCTTCATATTCTTGAAACCAAAAGTTTTTTTCCTTTCGTTTGTGACCTTTGACCTCTCACTTCAAGACGATAGGTGTGGCCTTAACTCTTTACCTCTATGAAAAATTATTCCTACTGCCTCCCTCTGTAGCTGTTTTTTTCCTAAAGGGAGACGAGAGAACTGTATCTTTTTTTTTTTTAATTAAACTCTAACTATATCCCAACACCCGGGCCTCTAGAGCGCCACCTGTGTGTTTTGGTATTGCTCCGGCGCAAGTCTGTTCCCCCCACTCACTTGCCTTTACCTGCACCAGCAGTACTCAGTCTGGCTTCTACCTCCGCGCCGACAGGACGTGTGCCGCTCTCTCTCCTCCACTCGCCCTCTTCGATATTTTGGGACTGGCGATCGTGTGTGGATGGCTGCGTGTTAGGGGGTTGTCTCGCGTGGGCGTGTAAGAGGCCGTGTGCCTTCACCAGGGTCTCTAGGGAAGGGCGTGGAGAGGTGAAAGTGTGTAAGAACATCGTGAAACTCCTTGTTTGTGTTGCAAGCTTTCTTTTGGAATTGATGAAGCAACTACAAATTTATGTGAAAACTATTTTCTCTCAATGCTTAAGATTTATTCATAACCTTGAAAAAAGATTTTAAAGAAACAGTTGAATACATTATTAGTACAAAGCAAGTTGTTCGACTGGTGTTTACTCAGGAAATAAGATCAGCAACTAAGAACCAAAATGGTTTACCTCGAATTGGTTAGTAAGGAGAAAAATGCTCGTTAAACAATCGTAACAAGCAACCAGTTGTACTACTCTACCATATAGTGATTTAGTGACCATAATCTTTTAGTGACACTCAGGGATGTTACTCACTCTCGACCTCTCCTCTAGTGGTAGAGTAGTGTGAGTCACGAGGAAGAGGATGGGCGAGCGGGAGGACTTGGTGTTCCTCCTGGTGGCGGCTCTGCTGGGGTACTGCCTCGCCACGGATGACAGTAAGTACCTCCTCTCCGCCCTCTTAACTATCACGTCTATAACCATAAAGCAGAGTTAGGGGCTTGCTAACTCCCGCACCCAAGAGCATCATGGCAGATTTCATCACTTTGTGGTGTTATTGCAGTCAATTGTTCATAGCTCGGTGCAATAGGTGGCTTGTGTGTGTGTGTGTGTGTTTGGGTGGTTTGTGAGTGTTTGTTTGGGTGGTTTGTGTGTTTTTGGGTGGTTTGTGAGTATGTGTTTGGGTGGTTTGTGTATATGTGTGTTTGGGTGGTTTGTGTGGGTGTGATTGGGTGGTTTGTGTGTGTGTGTGTTTGAGTGGTTTGTGTGTGTGTGTGTGTTTGAGTGGTTCGTGTGTGTGTGTGTTTGAGTGGTTTGTGTGTGTGTGTGTGTGTGTGTGTGTGTGTGTGTGTGTTTGAGTGGTTTGTGAGTGTTTGTTTGGGTGGTTTGTGCGCGTTTGTGTGTGTGTGTGAGTACTTTGCAATAACCTCAGTTCGTCCTACAGTTTTTAGGCCTCTGTGCGATATAAAAGTCTGCGTTTAATATTTATAGAAGTTCTTGTCTCTTCCCGTTAAAGCTCACGAAGCCACGGGCAGGTCACAGTAAGAGGCGGGGTCACCTTAGGCAATTTTCTCACTACGTCACAGTGATGTCGGGAGGCCAACACACTGCACTACAGAATTATACGATGCTACAGTCTTACGTGGTACATATTGCCGCACTGATGTGGTGTTCATTTTGCTGCCCAGTGATACGTTGCACATTTAATTTGTTGCATGGTACTGCTGTGCACGATGCTGCAGTGATGTAAATTTTTTATACATAGTGGTATGTTGAACCTATTGTTTCACA
Source organism: Homarus gammarus (assembly GCA_958450375.1). Classification (NCBI taxonomy): domain Eukaryota; kingdom Metazoa; phylum Arthropoda; class Malacostraca; order Decapoda; family Nephropidae; genus Homarus; species Homarus gammarus. The sequence continues at coordinate 224,462 of CAUDMG010002464.1, forward strand.
GCCATATATTGTACATTTTCCTGCACATTCTGTTTTGGAAATTTTGTTGATCATTGATATTCGCAGTTATGTATTGTGAGTGCATTGAAATGTTGTACACTGCTGCACAACATGTTATAAATAAATTTTTCTGCACAATAATATGCTGTGCGTTTTGTTGCACAGTGAGAAGCTCTATAAAGCAGGACTGTGTAATGTCAGTGTTATGCAACGATTTTGTGGCGAAATAGTGATACTGTGAAATAAACTAGAGAGCTAATTTTTACAACGATATATGTAAATACGCTGAGTGACATGACATATTGCGCACGCGAGGCTGTGGTCGAGAATACGGAGATAAACTTATACATAGAGCGATGCTGTGTATAAATGCTGTACACTGCCGCGTTACAGTAATGTATATCTATTCCAATACATAGGGTACAGCAAGTTATACGACCCTGTTATAATACGTATATGGTGGTATATACTACAGTGATAGATAATGGTAAATGAAAGACATTACGGAATATTTGACTGTTTTTTCAACGTCAAATAACGAAACACAATTGATGACTGGCTTTACTGTACCTGAACACGCAAAGCTCTGTAGACCATGATAGTGTCAGAGTGAAGTGTGAGGCGGTAGAAAGACTTATTGTTCCCCCCTAATATATGAATTGTGATAAACGTAAGAACAGTGACGGAAAATACTCAGTGATACACGAGCAAAATAACGTAGCACTGATAAAACGACGTATTTTTTTTCTTACTTTTTGGTTGTTGATCTCTTAGTGTACGAAATAGTTAAGGGAACACATTTAAAGGTGTTAGTTGTTGAGACATAGTGACTAACCTCTCATAACATTAACTGCGGTTGAAGGATAAGTTAAGGCTGTAGACAAGTGAACAAACTCAAAAAGAGTTATACACTCGACTGATAAACCTTAAGTAATGTTATCTTCTTTATAAAATAATTTGAGTGAATGAAAAACACTACTTAATTTTTAAATAGTGGGAAGGTTTTAATAATTGTACTAAGAAACGTTTTCCATGTACATATTTATGTTCGTATAATAATAATTTTTGCCGTTTTCATCCCGACCAACTCATTTGTGTGTCAAGAGTTACACCCTGACAGAAAGTAGTAAATATTTAAGTTTCTCTTATCCAAGGCCAATTCAGGGTTCTTCGTCACCCCAAAAGCCGCGGGTGGTGGCCACAGTCCCCTTCGGCTCGTAATAGAATCGAGGCAAAAGGATTGAAATGTAATTGAAAGGGATACAATAGGATTTACAATATTTGACAGGGCTCGTTTTTCTACACTTTTATTTTGATTCCGCTATACTGTACATCCCTTCATTAACAGTAAAGTGCAAGTTTATTGAGTTAACTCTCCTCCCAGCCTGGATTTTGTTGAGTCTGACTCCACACACACACATATGTATAGTCTATGTATTTATATATAAAAGAACAATTGTACCTCCCTTATCTAATTACTGAAGATAATACATATTCGGGATGCCTAAAAACTTTTAATGTAGTAGTTCACCCTTGCATGTTCAGCTAATTTTAGCAACATTCACTAATAACAGACAGACAGACACACAAATCCACAGAAAAACGATGCTTTATTTTTATTAATTCCACAATTTATCAGTCACGAATTTCACTCCCATTATTTCTTTGTGTTCGATCTATGGAAGTGGAAATGTCGAATTTGCATTATAATGAAACGTTGATCTCATAAAGTGGCAGCGTAGGTGACTGCTATGGTTGATATTCTCTCTTCATTCTTATGGTGACATGTATTAAGGTTGATTTTCCCTGTTGATATTAGCGGTTTCACCTCAATTAGACCAACCTCATAGAGTTATTACACTGAACAAAAAATTTCTATTGAAACGAAGACACTTCACTAACCATTCTAGATACAGGTGAAACTCCACAGGTCGTAGATAACATGACTGTAACATTCTTGGATACTTTTACGACTGCTTAACTGACACTCCGTTCCTTATCAATTCAATTTCAATTTCAATTGTTTATTCCTTGATAGAGGAAGCGGGATCCTAGTGCTGTCACTAGGTACCCCTGTACAATGACACCAGAATCATCTGGCAAGTGTGAAAAGTATATACAGTATAAATATTATAAAGGGGCTTACTAAAGCCTAAGGAAGGAAGGATGTTCCTTTAACACATAATTAATATTATTTACAAAATATCTGGCCAGTATTGGGAGGATCATCGTGTCTCCGTCAGGGGGTCGTGGAGTGGTGGTCCAGCAGGCGTCACGGAAGCGTTGTGTGTGGGGACATCTTAGGAGGTAGTGAATAAGGGTGCGGCTGTTGGGTCTTCTGCATAACGCACAAGAGCGTTGCTCAGGGGATGTGGGGATACCAATCTCCCAAGCAAAGTCATACCCAATGATGATACGGGCAGCAATCACGTCCCCCTTCCGCGACCCTTTCCCGTAGACGTACGAGAGGTCAGGAAGTTTACGGAGGACATCGTACCATGTGGGCGGGGAGTCCAGGGGGATGGCTGCTTCCCGAGCTTCTCTCTGTTTGCGGCGGATCTGGGTCCTAATCTGTAAGAGTGTTCGAGGAACAACGTAGTCAGGTGTGGCCTTGTTGCAGCCAGTCTTGGCAAGGTCATCTGCTGCCTCATTCCCCAAGATACCGACATGACTAGGTATCCATAGGAATGTCACAGGAAGGCCTTCATCCTGAAGTGTGGATGTTAACCCTCGTATTCGGAGGATGAGGTCCTTATTTTCCCCAGATCCAAATGCGATCCCGTCGAGAGCAGACCTGGAATCGCAGCAGACAAGCAAGGGGCAGAAACCATCTGTTTCTTCCTCAGCGAGAAGGGCAGCAAGGAGGGCTATTAGTTCAGCCTGAGTGGAGGATGCCCCGTCAGAAACTCTGAGAGACAGTTTGATAGGCTCAGGGGCATCAGGACGGAAGATGTAGACACCAGCCCCGGCCCTACCTGTAGCGGGGTCAACAGAACCATCAGTGTAGAGGACGACCCTACCTGGGGACCAGTGGGCGATCCTGGAGAGGTGGTATTTGCAGAGAATAACAGGGTTCACCTGGGATTTCGGGAGCGGTCCACCGAGGGCAATCACTTCAGGTTGAAAATCCAGCCAGGGAGAAGGAGACGAACCAACAGCAGGGGTGACAACAATATCAGGCAGGAGGTCGTGTTCCTGAAGGGCTCGGATGAGTGACCCTCGCCACTGTCTTCTAGATGGAGGTCGGCCTCGGACAGCAGGAGTCAAGTTGGTTTGGACATAGTTGCCCCTAGGATCCCGTAGAATGGAAACGGTAGTTTTTAGGTAAAACTCCTGGACACAATCCTGTAAGGGGGAAAGACCAAGTTCGTTATATAGAGAAGTAGAGCGTGTCCACTGAGGACCCCAAGGATGATACGAGCAGCTTTCCTCTGGATAACTTCGAGACGGTTGACAGCAGTCCGACTAATGTTGACGAGGGCAGGGGCGGCGTAGTCGACACAGGAACGGACAAAGGACTTGTACATGGTGAGAAGTACAGGGATGGTGGCACTAAGGGAACCCCTGCACATGGTAGAGAGGGGAGCGAGACGCCGAAAACATATGTCTCGAAGATAGCGGACTTCAGGGATCTGACAACGTGTGCGAGTTACATACACACCCAGATATTTTGTCTCATTAACCCAGTCCAAGGGCGTTCCTGATAAGAAAAGGGGTGGAGGTACAACACGACCGTGCCACATGGCTTTTGTTTTCGCAGTTGAAAGAAGGAAACCAAGTGAATCACACTCTCTGGAGACCAGATCGAGGGCTTCCTGCATGCTGAGGTAGTCAGGGGCTTGGAGGAGGACATCGTCGGCATATCCTGAGTGGACAACTTCTGTCGGCCACGGGAGTGATGCAATGGAGTGCATGAGAGTGTTAAACAAGGTAGGACTCAGGACTCCACCTTGAGGGGTGCCGAGGTTCATTTCTTGAACAGGAGACATAGAGCCTTCAACGCGAACCCGGACCTGACGTCCAGTGAGGTAAGAGGCGATCCATTGTAGAAGTCTCCCTTTAACCCCTAACCGTGCAAGTTCAGCTAAAATGAGGGCAGGCTGAGCCGTATCAAAGGCTCCCTTGATATCAAGGAAGACGGAGACGCGGGCAGTCTGATTGCAATAAAAGGAAGCAATGGAGTGTGCTGTGCTGCGATGTTGAATGAAACCATTGAGGGAGTTGTGGAAGCCGCCTATGGTGTGAAGAAGGCGACGATGGAGTATCCTCTCCATCATCTTGCAAACACAGGAGGTAAGACTAATGGGTCGATATTTCCCAGGATCTCTCGGCTTAGGGATGGGGATAATAGTGGCATTTTTCCAGTTGGACGGGACAACCCCATGTTCATAAGACATATTGTAGAGAGCAAGCAAGGGGCCGTTAGGAATATTAGTACAGGCGTTGAGGACGGAGTAGGTTATCTGATCATCCCCAGGAGAGGTGTCTTTTCTAGAGCGACGAGCACTGTCAAGCTCGAACTGTGTGATGGGATGATCAGTGGGGGCAGGGGAGGTAAGAGCAGCACGAACAACAGGCTCAGACGCATCGATGCGGGCCTGCACTGCCTCCTGCATTGGATCTGGAAGTGCCTCAGGGGAGGAAGCTCGTGCCCAGTCCTCCATTAAAGAGAAGGCAAGGGAGGCGGGGTCAGGGTGGGGAGGAGGCCTCCGTCGAGTACCCCGTATAGCATTAATCCGATTCCATACATAAGAGGGTGACGACTGGAACGATAGAGACCCCGTGAAGGATAGCCAGTCCGCCTCACGTATCCGACGGCGCTCCTGAGTTGCAAAGGAGCACCAATTTTTGAAGTCTTCCCAGTCCTCTGGAGACCGAGACCTCCGTATGGCAGAGTGGAGATCACGGGTTACCTGCCGGAGATGTCTCATGGCAGGGATACGATACCAGTAGTTGGTGGCACTTCTGGGGTGACGGGGAGGGCGTGGAGGGGTAGCGCGATTGACAGAGTCATACACGGCATCAACAAAATCAGCGCTGTAAGAGTCAAGGGACTGAGGGGCAACATTGGAATCCGCCCAGGTAGAAAGGTATTGGGTAAAGGAAGGAACAGCATCTTGTGTGAGACGAAGGCGAGGGGATCGATAAGGAGCTGATGTTGGGGCAGAGAAGGAGAGCCTGAGATGGGTAGTAACGGCAAGATGGTCACTATACAGAGCAGGCTCGGTGCAGACGGTAGGATGAAAGGAAGTATGACCGTTCAATAGTAAGCCAACATCAAGGAAACTATGGGGGAGGCGAGTAGGATCGTCAGGACAAAGAAAGCGAACATCATCATCCCCATTAAGAAACTGTGAGAGATGTGATCCGTTAAGGGTAAATGGCGTGGGATGATCCGGAGTAAGAGTGGGATGGCGGGCATTAAAGTCGCCAAGAACAATAGTGGGAACCCCATCATGGAGGTCGTGAAGAACCTGGGGGTCCAGAGAATCACTCTTGAAATGAACATTGACTACACGAAGGGTCCGGTCACCAAGAGTAAGGGAGACAGAAAGTAATTCAGACGGGGGTCCATGTGAGTCAGGTGAAGGGAGACGAACAGATGGAATGGTGTTACGCACAAGGGTGAGGAGGCCACGAGCCTGCCCACGGTACCGAGGCAGGGTGTAAACAGAATAGCCAGAGAGGCGGAGTGGAGTAACATCGTCTGTGATGGTTTCCTGAAGTAGAGCAACATCTACTTGATGGGAGAGCACAAACTGGGCGAGGTCTAAGTCCCTGGATGTTCCATTGTAAGAAGAGGAGGGAACGGCCTCCGGTGTGAGATGAGTCGGGGGGGCTAGACAGGGCTCCAGAGGAGGTACCAAATTCTGTTGAGAGAAATGGAGAGGGAGGAGTGGGAGAGCGAGGGATGGATCCTCCATCTCGGGAGATGGAAGGAGGCGGGTCATCAGGGCTTGCAAAGTGCGCCCCTGTTGGGTCAGGGTGTCCAGAATGAGTTGTTGTTGCTTCTGCAATGTCGCAATTGTTTTCACAAACAAGTCGAGTTGGGCAGAGAGAAGGTTGATTTGCTTGGAGTGGCGATCCAGACGGAGAGTGATTGTTTCCATAGAACCAACTTGGTGTACCTGTGCAGGAGCTGGAGGTGGCAGCGAGGATTGCCGAGGGCCCGACTGGGCATGTGGTGGTGGTAGCGACGGAGAGGGACGGTGAGGGTTCAGTTGAGTAAGAGGTGGTGGTGCTGGTGAGAGACAGCGGGGGTCTGGGTGGGCAGGAGATGGTGGTGACTGTGTGGCAGGGCCGGCAACGACCTTGTTCCAAGAACGGTAGGGAGAGGGAGGGAGGGGAGAAAGGATGGGTGGTAGGGGTGATAGAGGGGGTGGTAGAGGAGAGGAGATCAATGGGAAATCCTTGGTGGATGGAAGAGGCGGTGGTGGATAGGATTGAGGTTTGGTTGACAGGGGCTTCGTCAGAGACGAGGGCGGTGGTACAAGGTAAGTTTTCCCTGGGCGAGTGCCAGGACGCTGTGGGCAATTGGCATTCCAGGCGTGGTGACTGCCATGGCAATTGACGCACCGTGGAATAACTGGGATTTTGTTCTGAATTTTCGATTTGCATTCCACTGTGTCGTGAGGACCTGCACAGAAACCGCAGGCGACCATCCTCGTGCACTCCCAGGTGCGGTGTTTCCACGATTGGCAACGACCACAGATTTTCGGCGTTCCGATAAATCGGTCGAGAGGACAGTTGTGAATTGGTCCTACATTCACCTTTGGGGGGAGGGGGCCCACCCACCAGCCGATGAGTTCGTTGGATGGACGTTTGGAGACCGGGTTGATGCGCCGTTCCATGTCCAGTAGTTGTGGGAGAAGAGGGCGAAGATCGTCGATAGGGATCTCCCAGGGTACGTGGCGAACCATTACCTTGGTACGACGAGTTTCTGGGGTGATGATGGTGAACTTCAGCATCACCTCCCCCTGGGGAGCAGGAAAGTCCACCTGAGTGAGCAGGCGTACCGTCTCGTCCATTTGTGTGGTGACTATCACGGCTGTGGGACCTCGGCGGAGGCGAAGTGTTAAGTCCTGAAGTGGAGAGCAGTGACGGAAGAACCAGGTCGTCCGTGTGCTCAGAGGCAAGTCCCGAGGGAAGGCCAGACGACGAAGGCGCGACGGGGCAGGGAGACAAAGGGAATCCCCTATGTCCATCGTCGGCGGAGGGTCGGTCATTGAGCCACATGTAGGCTCACTTGGGGAACCCGATGACAGGAGTCCACCCTCTACAGCCCCAGAAGGGGTGCAAGGGGGAGCCGTGGCCCCTGCTGGAGACCCTGACTTCTGAGGTTTCTGCTTCTTCTTTGACGTGTCTTCAAGAAGAAAGTCGTCAGCATCACTGTCACCTACTGCCGCCGTTTCCAACGAACGGGAGCGTTTAACAGCGGGCATAGGGCACGTTGGCAACACTGCAGTCAGGTGGAGTGGTAATGACGTCACACTATCACATTGCGCATGCGCAAACTTGAAAAACTTTGCTCAGAGGGATCGGGTGGTAGGACCAGATGTTTTATCCCAAAAAAATGACAAAGTCCAAAAGTAACAAAAAAATATATGCCACTGTGCTGCTAACTGGGTCTTACTATAGTTGTCTGCACAGGCTGGGATTGGTAGACGCGGTGAATTCGTCAGAAATACGAATTTTAAGGAGCAGTCTCTTACAGCCTTTGTTGACACTACGCACGCATGTGCACCTATGTTCCTTATCTGTGGGTTTATTGGAGACGACACTGCGGTTCAACACTAGTAGAGAGAGGAGGGAGGCCCGGGTGTGTGTGTGTGTGTGTGTGTGTAGGGGAGGGGGGGATTGTGGTCACGTTCACTGATGTTCCTGACGCACAAACTTTGTTCACTTTACGAGGGAAGTCAAGTGTTTTGTGTCCTCGTGAAGTTTCAGTGTAGTATTGTCCAAACTCTACTGACGATGTGTAAAGTTTGCTATTTATTCGGCTTCACTGTTCATGTTGTCTGGCTTTTGTGTAGTACTTGTGAAGACTTTCTTAGCGATCACTCAGGTGGTTTTGATTCTGAACTATGCTGTTTTTCATGTTGATCTAATCTGGAGGGGAAAGTTATCCGAACTAGTAACTTTGTGAAGTACACTGTATTCTTCTTGTCAGTAGTCATCATTATATACTGTATGTAAATTATTTAAACCTTTTGCTCCTTTGGGGGATTTGGAAAAAATCGTTTTGTTAAATTAAGGGCAATGGAACTAACATTAATAGCGATATAATGCTGAGGTATTTAATTACATCACATTACTGTATGACTGTCAGGAGGTGAAATACTCAACTGGCAACACTTGGAAGAGGTACGAGTGATTATCGTTTTAAGTATATATGAAAGGCCAACTATTTCCGAATTAATGTACAGTATATACTGTACTCGAATAAAATTATATAAAAATCTATAAATTATTCCATTTTTATTGATCTCTTAATCGTTCAGTAAAAGTGTGGTTGGTTCTTGTGATGTAAAGAAGTCAGTGGTGCCTCGGGCTCTTGGTAACCTCACGAAGCTATGAAGTCTTGGCATGGAGACGCTTTGAAAGAAGTTGCCGCGCCTTCAAGAGCTGCTTCTCACAACTCAACGCTAATTTCTAGAGCTAAAGCTTAAGTAGAGTGCTGACATTGCTCTCCTGACTTTGTGCAAAATGTCAGCAAAGTATTGGTTAAAGTTTACAGGCTGCGAGTAAAGATCTAGCAAAATAGTTCCAGGGCTTCCATGACTTTGACTGGAGTTTTAACATGTTATTGACAAAGCTCTTCTGACTCTGGGCCAAATTTCCATTTATCGTAACAAAACAACAAAATAATATCGAGTTTAGATTTTTATGAAGCCTCTCTGATGATAATAATGTAATGAGACAAAATCTCACAAGAAGAGAATTACATATATATAGTAGGAAGTATAGAGAGTAGGAATATAAAGATAGGAGACTTGGTAGCGTGGCCTGTATGTTATTTACTCAGCGTCACTACGCTCATCTTATCTCGTATGTCAATACACATACATCACTTCTTAAAGGGACAACTTGTTAAACACCTCTTTGATACAACTATTTATTACTTCACTCAATGACATGAACACATTAATATCACTTGTATATCGGGGCACTAACACATTATGCTTTACGTTACTTGACACTGACTCTCGGACACACGTGAATGAATACACTTCCCGCAGTAGGTAACTCACCCTAGGACGTTCTGACAAGACTCACGTGTACAGTACCCTGACGTAGGCCCAGTGAGTGCTGGCTGGACTGCCTCCTACGGGAGAATCTGCTTAGCTGGCGATGCCGTGGCCTGGTCGGGAGGTCTCCCTCCCGACCTGGGGAGGGGACGTGCGTGACTCTGCTAGTGAACCGAGTGACGACCCGAACGGGAGAGAGGTGACAGCAACCAGAGTGAGGATCAGTATCACCAGAATCAGGATGATAATGGTACTGCCATGCCCGTCCCACTCGTAGTCTATAATGCCCGTGGACGGGACTGCAGGGCCTTTATATGGGGTCGGCACAGCCGGCTTTTGACCTCTAACCAATTAGCACTAAACTGGTTTGATCTGGATAGCTGCTGCAGGTATGGTCCCGGCCAGGTGTCTTGGCTAGGTGCGGCTGTAGGTCACCTGACTCACGTCATTAGCGGGCGAGGTCAAGTCACATGGGTCGACCTGAGGTGTGTCAACCCGGAATGTGGTGGTACCACGAGGTCTGTGATGTACTTGCTGCTATATGCGGCATAATTCTGGGCTGTAAGGTTTGGTCTGACAATCAATCATTACACCTCCCGCCAAGACCAAAGCTTCATCACAGACTGATGCCACATATAGACAGCAACGTCACGTGTGGTGTCAAAGATAATCCCTGGGGCGATAACATTCACAATCAACAATCTCATAAGTGTATGTTTTTCTACTGGCGCTAGTTTGATCTGACAAAGCTCACTATACCTCCCGCCAAGATCAAAGCATCTATGCCAGGAGAAAAAGGAAACATAGCAAGTGAACATAGAATGAAAAAAAAATCCTTCATATCTAGATTTGTATCCGAGACAACTTGTAAATCAAAACAACAACAGGTGTTACATCTCCTTATCATCCCATGTCAAAATAATAATTCATCTCAGTCAGTAATATGGCTACAACATCGTGTTTCATGAACTCATAGAAACAAGTGAGACTAAGAAAAAACATTCTTTGAAGTAAACATCAACAAAAATCAGAGAAAATACTTCAAAATACACAAAAAATTTTCCTACTTCACATATTAGGGTATTGATATCTTTTTATTATACATAAGAACATAAGAACATAAGAATGGAGGAAACTGCAGCGGGCCTATTGGCCCATACTGGGCAGTCCCGTTTACACCCAACCCCTATTGCTCATATGAGCATCCAACCTATGTTTGAAGCAATTCAGCGTATTCGAGTTAATGATGATATTTGGTAACTTGTTCCATTCATCCACTACTCTGTTTCCAAACCAGTGTTTACCTATTTCACGCCTAAATCTAAATTTGTCCAATTTAAAACCATTGTTACGAGTTCGCTCCTGGTTGGATAATTTGAGTACCTTTGTAATGTCCCCTTTGTTTAGCCCTGCCTTCCATTTATACACCTCTATCAGGTCGCCCCTCGCTCTACGTCTCTCAAGGGCGTGCAAATTAAGATGCTTTAACCTGTCTCTATACTCAAGGTTCCTGATACCCGGGATTAGTCTTGTCATTCTCCTCTGAATTCTTTCCAAGGATTCTATATCCATTCTGTAATACGGTGACCAGAACTGGACTGCGTAATCCAGGTGTGGTCTCACAAGAGCAAGATACAGTTTTAGGATGACCTCGCTAGTCTTGTAACTAACACTCCTTTGTATGAACCCAAGTACTTTATTAGCCTTGTTACGAGCAAAAACACATTGTTTACTTGGCTTAAGGTTCCTACTTATCATTACTCCTAAATCTCTCTCGCAGTCGGATTTCTCTATGGCATCGTTGTTCATCTGGTATCTGGTTTCCTTGTTTACATTTCCTATACTGAGTACTTTACATTAGTCAATGTTGAATTTCATCTGCCATTTTTCAGACCATTCGAAAAATTTGTTTAGATCCTCCTGTAGTTTTGCCGAGTCCTCGTCAGATTTGATAACACGTCCTATTTTAGTATCATCAGCAAATTTACTTATGTTGCTGTCTATGCCGATATCTATGTCGTTTATGTATATAATAAACAATAATGGTCCAAGTACTGAGCCTTGGGGAACTCCACTTGTGACGTTGCTCCAATGGGACTTAGTGCCGTTAATGCTCACTCGCTGTTTCCTGTCCTGTAACCACGCCCTAATCCATTTAAGGATGTCACCTTTGATGCCATGAGCTTCTACCTTTCTAATTAGTCTTTCGTGGGGTACTCTGTCGAAGGCTTTTCTAAAGTCGAGATATACCACATCATAATTGTGCCCCTCGTCCACTGATTCGAAAACTGATGAAAAGAATGTTAATAGATTAGTTAGGCAAGAACGTCCGCTTGTGAAGCCATGCTGGGAATCATTGATCAATCTGTGCTTCTCCAGGTGATTTCGAATAGAGTTTGAAATGATTGCTTCCAGTAATTTGCCTACTATTGATGTTAGACTGATTGGGCGGTAGTTAGAGGATAGTGATCTATCCCCCTTCTTGAAGATCGGTATTACATTCGCTATCCTCCAGGATTCTGGTACTACACCTGTTTTTAAGGACATGTTAAACAACTTTGCTAAGGGCATACTAAGCTCTTCCTTACATGCCTTTAGTACTCTGGCAAATATCTCATCGGGACCAGGTGACTTATTAGGCTTTAGTTTGTCTATTTGCTTACTAACATCGTTACTAGTCACTACTATCTCACTTAATTTGTTTTCTTCACTATCTCTGAATAGAGTCGGTGCCTCGGGTATCATGTTTAAATTTTCGCTGGTGAAAACTGTTGAAAAATATTTATTCAAATTATTGCTCATTTCTCCGTCGTTATCAGTGAGCTCGCCGGAGTCTGACCGTATTGGTCCAATCTTTTCTCGTGTTTTAGTTTGGTACATTTGGTAGAATCCTTTGGGGTTTGTCTTTGCCTCCCTTGCTATCCTTACCTCATTATTCCTCTTTGCTTTCCTTATCTCGGTTTTAACCCTACTCGCCAATACCCTATAATAGTCCCGGAGGTGAATTTCGCCACGATTTATCCTTCTACCTATAGCCTTCCATTGGCCAATGATGTTCTTTAAATAATTATTTATCCATTTAGGGTCATTGTTGTTTGCTCTGAGTTTTTTGTATGGTATGTTCTGCCTTTGTGCATTAAGTAACTCACTATTTAAATTGTCGTGGAACTCGGCAATCTCAGATCTCGTTATCAGGTCGGTGTCATCTGTCAGGTTCACGGCCAAGCGCGACACCCCCTCTCTCAGCTGCCTCTTTAAACTGTCAAAGTTTGCCCTTCTGAAATCTGGTACTTTAGTGGATTTTTCCTTACGTCTGCCCTGAAAATCTAACTGGAATCGAATTTCTTTGTGATCGCTGTTTGCAAGTTCGTTCCCTACCTCGACATTGCTAATGAGGTTTTCTCTGTTTGACAAAACTAAATCCAATATATTATTACCCCGTGTGGGTTCGGTTATATGTTGACTTGAGAAACAGTCCTGGATCGTCTCGAGAAAATCCTCTGATTCTGAGTTTCCCGTAAGGTCGGTCCAATCTATTTGGCCAAGGTTAAAGTCGCCTACTATACAGACTTTGTTGTGTATGGAAGCCCTGCGCATTTCATCCCAGATAAGTCGCTCATTGACTCTGTCAAGATTGGGGGGTCTATATATTACTCCTGTGATTAATTTTTCCCGACCGTCGCTTAATTCTATCCAAATTGTTTCTGTATTCCTCTCAGTTTTTATTTCCTTATTTATTTCACACTTCAGATTATCCCTAACATAGATTGCTACTCCGCCTCCTTTCCTGGTCTGCCTATCGGTATGGAACAGTTTGTAACCCGCAATTTGGTATTCGACTGGTACATACTGTTAGGTTCTGAATAATAAGTTCTATATACAGGAGAGAACACAAACACCTGTATAGCTTTGTAGGTTCGGTTTACTGGATAAGAGTATGTACACAGAGGAGAGCAGCGGTCTCCCTGGCTAGGGCTCCTTGTCAACTGCTATAGGCGACGTATGGCAAGTGATACATTAGCAGCTTCCATACGTCGCCAGGCACATTAATTAGGCATGTGGGATATGGTAATAACATTGCCACACGCTGCTAGCTACATAAATGGAGCACATACATAATATACATACATGACATATAATCCAGCATACATAATATACATACACCTCCCTCCCCCCTATACGCTCATAGCAAAGTCTTGAGCGGACCTTTTCTTTTGGATCCGTTCTGAGCGTCGAGGGACTTCATCACTGGGAAGGGTATGGGACTCAACACTGGTGGCGGGGCCAGCAGACGGCATTGTTACGGGTCGGAGGAAACGGCGGTTCCTCCACCACACACGACCACTGGGTAACCGCACCTGGTAGTCCCGTGACCTGCCGAGACCCATGACTACGCCTACTTTGTGCCAACGTAGGGAGGTCGGGTCCTGAACACGGACTTGGGTGCCGACACTCAACCTGGGGAGAGAACGGGCGTGGTCATTGTAGCGGGCGACGACGTCCTGAACACGTTCGGCGGCTCGGCGATCACAATCCTCTGTCTTGGCCTGCCACTCCTTGGAGAAGGATTGAGGGTGAGCAGGGACACAAGAACGAAGGGGGCGTCCATACAAGACCTGGGCAGGGGAGCGTCCGGTGTAGTTAGGTGTGTTGCGGAGTTCAAGAAGACCCCTGTCGAAGGCCTCGCAGTCAATGTTCCCAGAAGGGGCCACCTTAAGGATGAGGTGCTTCAGGGATTTGACAGCAGCCTCAGCGTGGCCGTTGGACTGCGGGTAATGGGGCGATGACAACACATGCCGGACTCCCCATCGGTCAAGGAACACAGCAAAGTCCCGGCTTGTGAACTGAGGCCCTCCGTCGGTTCGCAGGCGTACAGGAACGCCCACGTCACGGAAGTAGTGGCGGAACTTGCTGATGGTGGCGGCAGACGTCGTGTCATTACCGCACTTGATGACAACCGGCCAACCAGAGAGACGGTCGACGATAACGAGGAAGGACTTTCCTGACACACAGAAAAAGTCGGCCGACACAGACTCAAAGGGGCGGGTGGGGTTGTCGTCACTCATGAAGGGTTCCTGCTGCTGGCTGGGTTGTAATACTTGGCAGGGCTCACACGCACGGACAACATTGGAGATGTCGGAGTTGATGCCGGGCCAGAACACAGTCTGTCGTGCACGTCGTTTGGTGGCCTCAGCTCCACGGTGACTGTCGTGAAGGCGGGCCAAGGCGTGGGGACGTGATGCAGCAGGGACAACTACACGTGCTCCGTACAGAACAAGGTCTCCGTCGCAGTAGAGTTCATCGCGGAGTTTCCAATACGGGAGCAGGGTGTTGTGAAGATCGTAGCGGTTGCTAGGAAATCCATTCCTCACACACTCGACAAGTCGGACATAGGAAGGGTCATCTCGGGCCGCTGTTCGAAGGTCCTCCGTTGCCTTGTCGTCATCTGGTGACAGGTCCGAACGAAGGGATTGGACGGCATGGAGAGTGACCACAGTCCTGACGGAAAGAGCGAGGTCGGCGTCGAGTACATGGTCTTCTGGAGTAGGGCGGCTGACAGGGGAGTGGGATAAGGCATCAGGGATGCAGAGCTCCTTACCAGCACGCCACACTGCAGTGAAGATGTACGCCGAGAGCTTCTCTTTCAGACGCTGGAGGCGAGGGTTCTCAACAGCGTCTAGCGTGTAGTGGTTGAGGATCGGGACAAGCGGGCGATGGTCGGTCACTAGGTGAAAGTATTGCAGGCCTATGAGGTAAAACCTGCACTTGGACATCGCCCAAACCACGGCCAACAGCTCTAACTCAATAGTGGCGTAGCGCGTCTCAGTGTCAGAGAGGAAACGCGAGCCACACTGGACGAGCCGGAACTGCCCTCCACCATGATCCTGCAGTAGGGCGTATCCCACGCCATACAAGCGTGAGGCGTCTGTCTGCAGAACTGTCGGCAAGGCTGGGTCAAACGTGGCGAGGACAGGTGGACGAGACAGGGCCTGTTTCACTTGCTGGAAGGCCTTGTCGTGGTCGGGGGTCCACAGGAATGTCCTCTTGGGGCTCATCAGGGGGCGAAGTGGTTGAGCAGCTGCGGAGATGTCCGACGAAAACTCTGCTAACTGGTTGACGAGACCGATGAAGGACCTCAAGTCGGTCAGGTTAGCAGGGGTGGGAAAATCCGTAATGGCGCGGACCTTTTCCGGGTCAGCTGCGATACCATTCCCTGAGAGGGTGTACCCACAAAAGTCAACTGAAGAGCTGGCCAGAACAAACTTGTCGGCATTTAGGGTAATGCCGTGCTTCCGGCACCTGTTGAGTACCTCGTAGATACGGCGGAGGTGATCCATATAATCCTCGTCGTACACGAGTATGTCGTCGACCACTTTCACGCAGTTTGCCAGACCTTGTAGAGCCATATCACCTCGAAGACAGAAAGCGTCTCCTGTAGCGGCGAATCCCATGGGGCCACGGCAATAACTGTAACGTCCATGCGGGGTGATGAACGTTGTGAGTGGTCGGTCTTCTTCGGCAAGCTCTATCTGCCAGTATCCACACAGGGCGTCCATCGTCGTGAAGAAGCGCGCCTTCGGGTTCACGCTGCGTATGGCTGCAAAGGGCGTGGGAGAAGGGTGCGCAGGACGAGACACCTGGTTGTTGAGCTTGGAAAGGTCAGTGGTGATCCGAACACCACCTTTAGGTTTTGCGACGACAACCATCGGGTGACACCATGGAGACAGGTCATCGCCGGTTGGTACAATAATTTCTTGGGCGACCATGGAGTCCAGCTCGTTTTTGACCGCCTCGCGGAAGGCCAGGGGAACCAGTCGAGGGGTGTAAATAGCGAATGGCTTCGCGTCGTCCCTCAGGTGGATCCTCATGGGGGGGCCTGCCATCTTCTTGAGAGGCTTGGATTCCAGAGCGGACTTGGTCACCAGAACGTCGCTGAATTCCTTCAGGAAGTACTTCCGAGCATCCGAAGGAGAGGTGTCACTGGCAAGAGGCAGGGGTAGGGCGGCAGCAGGGTCGTTGCTGCTCCCTTTTTGCACCCTGTTGGCGTGTTTTACCTCAAGAATAGGTTTGGGGAAGTCCTGGGAGATGATGGCCAACTCCTGACAATGTCTGTAGGACAGCAAAGGAGTCTGGACACCATTATGCACATCAATCCAGGCTTGACACGACCTGTTGCCAAAGGTGACTTGTGCTTGGAGTGAACCCAGGGCCGGGGTCATCTGTGAACCATCTGCCATAAAGCGGAGATCCTTGGGGGGCGGTCCTAGATCACTTGGAGAGAGCCCCAAGCATTGCAAATGCTGGGGACCGATGACTGTAGCATCAGCGCCGGTGTCGGGCAACATCTGAAGACGGGATGACACACCGCCGTAGGTCACAATGACACTGATATACTGAGGGACTTTGGTCCTGGGACGCTGGGGGGAGCACACATTCCTAATGTGGCTCGAGCGTTGTCAAGAGTCGTCGTACCTCTGATTGGAAGACTGTGGGCGGCCCTCTCTGGTGGAAGGGGGCTGAAGCTTCCGCCGACCCGGTCCCTTGGGTATGTTGGAAGGGCAACACTTGTCATAGTGGCCCAGACGACCGCACACATTGCACTGGACGCGTTTGGCTGGGCACCGTACTGTGAGTGACCAGTGGCCCTTACGGTCACAACTGTTGCAGGTAGACTGAGCAGCTGGACACACCTGTGTTCCGTGCTGCTTACCACAGTTGTTGCAAAATAAACCGGGCGTGGACGTGGTAGGCGAAGGCGTAGGAACAGACTTCTTGTCCTTCTTGTACCGGGACACAGCGCGTACAGCTGTAGGGGGAGCACGGATGGCAGAGGTGGCACACCTGGCAGCCTCATAGGAGCGACATATCGTCGACACATCCTTAAGAGAAGAGGAAGAGTCGAGGGAGGTGAGGCGTTGGACAAGTTCCTCGTCCTTAACACCCATCAGGATCACCTGCCTCAACTGGGTCTCCTCGCACTGCTGGTGGTGGCCTGGACATATATCTACCTCTTCCGAGGCTCTCTTAAGACGCATGTAAAAGGCATCAAAAGACTCACCCTCCATCTGTCTGCAGCTAAACAATTCCCTCCTGCGCAGAGCTTCATTCTGCTGTCCTTTGATGTGCCGTTGTAGAACGTCCAGTACCTCCTCTACAGACAGCAAAGAGGTTGGGGGTACCTGCAACGTATGTTCCAAGACACGCTGAATTTCCAAGGACAGGCACATACGCAGTTGGATGAGTTGTTTAGGCTGTGACAAACTCTGGAGATCCACCATTGTAGAGTAATCAGTCCACCGTCGCCGCCATTCACGAAAAGTCTGGAAATTCACATCAGGCTTCAAGATGGGCGGTGTTTGAGCTGCTGCTTTAGGTGGGGCTGGTGGGCGTGAAGGAAGCATGGATGGGGTATCTGAACCAGTCAGTACCGAGGCAGTGTTAGAGCCAGGGGCTTGGTTAACAGTGAGGCGAGATATCAAGGCTTCAAACCGTTCACTGTCTTCCAATCTCCGTTGGTTGTCTCGTTCTGCCTCTGCTTGCCTTCTGTGCTCATCCGCCAAACGTCTGTGGGCTTCATCCTCGCGTTTCTCATCTCTCATAAACTTCAGTAAAGCAATTATCTCTGGAGACAACGCTGAATATTGAGGTGAGGGGCTGCGCGATGTGGGGGCTGGAGCGTCGTGGCCGGCCTGGTCATCCATCTCTGCGGGGCTATCACCCGCCTGGCTCATCCAGACGCTGGGTCCACGGCTACATAAGGCGTGAGACATAACTACTTCCTCTGTGTACTATGTCTTAAATCAGTGTTGACCGGTCAGCCCGTCGTATCAACAAGATTTCAGACAAACATTAATTAAATACACAGATAAGTAGGTTATATATATAAAATATATATAAGAAGCCGCGCGGTCAGCGAGTGTTAGTACGTGTATGTGTGGTGTCCCTTTCGGGTAGAGAGTCTCGCCCCAGCTGTGAGGGTGGGGTGGAGGCGGCGCTGTGAGGGGGTGGGGGGAGAAGCGCGGCGACTCCCAGTCAGCCCAGTTACCCTCAGAACGCGGTCAGAGACGGGTGCACTGAACTCTACTCCTTACAAATGCCCAGAACGTGCCGTATACCTTGGGAATCCTTTAGAACAAGGTCACACATGAATGGCACGAAACACACAATGCACTAAACACTTCACAGAAAATCACTGTCACTGACACTGCTCAAAGTTGCTGAGATTCTTCGAGGAGAGCTGACGCGCGGGAGTTGACCCAAGCGAGAGAGGAGTCCGTACGCCGGCTTTCCACAGACTTTGCACTTTCACTCGTAATTATCCAGTAAGATCGGATCACTGCGCCATGTTAGGTTCTGAATAATAAGTTCTATATACAGGAGAGAACACAAACACCTGTATAGCTTTGTAGGTTCGGTTTACTGGATAAGAGTATGTACACAGAGGAGAGCAGCGGTCTCCCTGGCTAGGCTCCTTGTCAACTGCTATAGGCGACGTATGGCAAGTGATACATTAGCAGCTTCCATACGTCGCCAGGCACATTAATTAGGCATGTGGGATATGGTAATAACATTGCCACACGCTGCTAGCTACATAAATGGAGCACATACATAATATACATACATGACATATAATCCAGCATACATAATATACATACACATACCAAGGCCCTAATATCATCCATTTTGTTTCTCATACGTCTACTGTTCGCGTAATATACATTCAAGTTAGTCGTGTTCTGAGTCCTTCCCTTACCGCGTTTAGTTTTAAACTCCCTGTCTAATTTAGTTATGTCATCATTCCTAACACTATTTCCCTGTAATCTTTCGCCTTGTTTACCCGC
Organism: Homarus gammarus; assembly: GCA_958450375.1. Lineage (NCBI taxonomy): Eukaryota > Metazoa > Arthropoda > Malacostraca > Decapoda > Nephropidae > Homarus > Homarus gammarus. The sequence continues at coordinate 243,552 of CAUDMG010002464.1, forward strand.
TCCCACTGCAGTCTCCTCCACCCCCGTGCCCCTATGTTCTCTTGCAGTTTAAAGACTTCGATATCTTTTGAACTGCCCCCTCTAGAGCCCCAGCCAGGGTTGCTACTCCATCCCTAGACAGGTGCACCCCATCCCTAGCATAAAGGTCCCTTCTGCCATAGAAGTTGTCCCAGTTGTCAATGAATGGGACTGATATTGACTTGCAATATCTGTCAAGACGGTCGTTAACACCAACTGCCCTTGACAACCATTCACTGCCAACTCTCCTTCTAGGCAGGACACCGCATATGATAGGGATCCCTCCCTTAGTCCTAATACGATCTATGGCTGCCTTGAACTTATCAAGAAGCTCCTCGCTCCTACACCGGCCAATATCATTGCCTCCTGCACTGAGGCAGATAATGGGTTTGTTCCCATTACCAGACAAGATATTGTCCATCCTGTCAATTATATCCCCCACCCCAGCTCCTGGCAAACACACCCTCATCCTATTTTTGTTTTTACCACAAAAGGCCCTGTCCATGTACCTTACCTGTGAGTCACCAACAATTAAAGTTTTTATACCTTCCTTGTCATCCCTGTCCCTGACTGTACTAACGTCCAATTCGTCTATCAAGGGACTGAACGGGTTGGTACACTTAGCTGTTGTTGTCGTTGTTGTCGTATCCTTGGTGTGCTTCTTCACCAAAAGCTTTGTCTTCCCACTACTCACAATTTTCCACTCGCTTGATTTTTCGTCAGCCACTGGCTTTACTCGTCCAGCCTCTCCTTTTAACATCGCCAGCTCTCAATTTCTAACTTGGCCTTCGCCAATTCTTCAGTGGACCACTCCAGTTTGGTCAACAAACTCTCATACCCAAGACCGCACCTTGCTCTGGCCATATCTGATAATTATCCCTCCGGAGCTAACCCTGCCGTGACCTTTCCCCTAGTGAGGTCAGAACACAACTGAGTGAGGTCAGAACACAACTGAGTGAGGTCAGAACACAACTGACATCAACAACATCAGTACATTAGTTGGGTCCGGCATAGTTCACGTCTTCCATCCAGCTGGTATCTGAAAAACAGGGGATGGCGGCAGCTCAGCAGCTGTAGTCGGTTGGTCCTTCATCATCGACTTTCTTGTGATGTCAGGACAGCACGTCTTTTGTCTTATTTCTTCACATAGCACCTTGTAGGTCGTTTCTCCACACCTTCTGACTTCTTCTCACTTCCTCCTGGTTTCTATACTATTCCAGACGAGTTTTCTGTCCCATCTGCGTTCTTCATACATCTTCATTTTCATATTCCAGACGAATTTTTCTGCTCATCTGCGTTTCTTTATACATCTTCATTTTCATATTCCAGACGATTTTTCTGCTCATCTGCGTTTCTTTATACATCTTCATTTTCATATTCCAGATGAATTTTTCTGCTCCATCTGTATTTCTTCTCTGCAACATCATCATTTTCAACATATTCCAGACGATTTTCTGTTCATCTGCCGTCGGCCCAGCTCCGGCCGGGATGAAGGCCGGTCCACTGTGTGGGCTGTCGTCTCCTTAGATGACTCGTAAGGCAGGTTCCGCGGACCAGGGCTCGCCCTCCGTACGTGAGTGTCGGCGAGACCAAAGACCGTCCTGTCTTACACCTTCCACAGTGGTGAATCCCTCCCTGGCTGGGCTCACCAGGGTTCGTTGTGTGGCGATTCATTCCACACTCCTTAACTTCTTAAAGTAGAAAAAATATAACATCTTCTTAATCCTAGACCAAGGGAGGACTTGAAAGAAGTGGCAAGGTGTGTGGTGGGTTTCGTGCTGCCTTCATCAAGCTGCATTCATCAAGCTGCTTCTTCTCTGCTCGTATGTACTGTGGTTGACGTCCGGCTGGCCATGGGTGGTACTGTGTGTGACATTTGACAGAGAAACAATCCTAAAGGGGTGATGGATTAGTTGGAAGTGTATTCACAAAAAAAAATTCACCTTATACGTTACGTCAATGTTTGGCAACTATCATTTCCGTCACGACAATGTTCTCATCAGGCTGGGTCGGGGAGTGAAGCTCTGTGCACTACACTGAATATCATTTATCACTGCGCGTCAAAGAGTACATCACAAATCATAATAGCATAAAGATACACTGAGTGAAACTCTGCATTCATCGCAATATCACGGTCACACGCAACGAGGCGGAGCGGGTCAAAAGGAGGTAAGGTCACACGAGGTGGGTGAGGTGGGGCTGAGGCGAGGCGCGGCGGGGCTGAGGTGAGGCGTGGCGGGTGAAGTGGGGAGGAGCCGAGGCGTGGTTGATCGGGCCAGGCCGGGGCTGCAGGGGGGGGGGGGGGGCAGGGACGGAAGGGTAAGGTTGAGGTAAGGATTAGGACAGGGAGGAGGATGTAGGTTAAAGACATGTTAAGTTATAACAGTTAGTACAGACACCGCTTTCATCACTGAAACACAATGGCTACATTTAACACTGACCAACAATCAAACTGCACTTGGGCTACTGAGAATGTCACAGACCGCGGGGGACACTGAGAAATTACGTTAAGCACTGAACATATTTGTATTAAAAATTCGTGCATACCACGACGAGAGACATTCACTTGAGCTGTAACAGACACACACTAGGACACTTTTCACCCTACTACGCAGGAACTTCTTATCACGCACTTTCGAACTAACGAGCCAGGTGTTACGGCTAACGGGGGAGGGCATGGGTTTACGTTAAGTACACTGTTACCAATAACAAGGGACGAGGAGGGCGTGAGTTAACTTCATAGTTCGCTGGCACCAATATAATGAAACGGGGGATTAGTGTGTGACACGGCTGCCACCAATATAATGAAACGGGGGATTAGTGTATCCCATCGCTATCACCAATGTAATGAGACAAAGAGGAACAAGAAGAGGAGGCATACATAAGAAGGAAGTATAGAGAGTAGGAATATAAAGATAGGAAACTTGGTAGCGTGGCCTGTATGTTATTTACTCAGCGAAGTCTTTAAACTGCTAAGAGAACATAGGGGCATGGGGGTGGAGGAGACTGCAGTGGGAGCGGGTAAACAAGGCGAAAGATTACAGGGAAATAGTGTTAGGAATGATGACATAACTAAATTAGACAGGGAGTTTAAAACTAAACGCGGTAAGGGAAGGACTCAGAACACGACTAACTTAAATGTATATTACGCGAACAGTAGAAGTATGCGAAACAAAATGGATGATATTAGGGCCTTTGTATGTACCGAAGAAATCGATATAATTGCATTCACTGAAACATGGATCAACCTAGACACACGTGAATTACCAGTCGAATACCAAATTGCGGGTTACAAACTGTTCCATACCGATAGGCGGACCAGGAAAGGAGGCGGAGTAGCAATCTATGTTAGGGATAATCTGAAGTGTGAAATAAATAAGGAAATAAAAACTGAGAGGAATACAGAAACAATTTGGATAGAATTAAGCGACGGTCGGGAAAAATTAATCACAGGAGTAATATATAGACCCCCCAATCTTGACAGAGTCAATGAGCGACTTATCTGGGATGAAATGCGCAGGGCTTCCATACACAACAAAGTCTGTATAGTAGGCGACTTTAACCTTGGCCAAATAGATTGGACCGGCCTTACGGGAAACTCAGAATCAGAGGATTTTCTCGAGACGATCCAGGACTGTTTCCTAAGTCAACATATAACCGAACCCACACGGGGTAATAATATATTGGATTTAGTTTTGTCAAACAGAGAAAACCTCATTAGCAATGTCGAGGTAGGGAACGAACTTGCAAACAGCGATCACAAAGAAATTCGATTCCAGTTAGATTTTCAGGGCAGACGTAAGGAAAATTCCACTAAAGTACCAGATTTCAGAAGGGCAAACTTTGACAGTTTAAAGAGGCAGCTGAGAGAGGGGGTGTCGCGCTTGGCCGTGAACCTGACAGATGACACCGACCTGATAACGAGATCTGAGATTGCCGAGTTCCACGACAATTTAAATAGTGAGTTACTTAATGCACAAAGGCAGAACATACCATACAAAAAACTCAGATCAAACAACAATGACCCTAAATGGATAAATAATTATTTAAAGAACATCATTGGCCAAAGGAAGGCTATAGGTAGAAGGATAAATCGTGGCGAAATTCACCTCCGGGACTATTATAGGGTATTGGCGAGTAGGGTTAAAACCGAGATAAGGAAAGCAAAGAGGAATAATGAGGTAAGGATAGCAAGGGAGGCAAAGACAAACCCCAAAGGATTCTACCAAATGTACCAAACTAAAACACTAGAAAAGATTGGACCAATACGGTCAGACTCCGGCGAGCTCACTGATAACGACGGAGAAATGAGCAATAATTTGAATAAATATTTTTCAACAGTTTTCACCAGCGAAAATTTAAACATGATACCCGAGGCACCGACCCTATTCAGAGATAGTGAAGAAAACAAATTAAGTGAGATAGTAGTGACTAGTAACGATGTTAGTAAGCAAATAGACAAACTAAAGCCTAATAAGTCACCTGGTCCCGATGAGATATTTGCCAGAGTATTAAAGGAATGTAAGGAAGAGCTTAGTATGCCCTTAGCAAAGTTGTTTAACATGTCCTTAAAAACAGGTGTAGTACCAGAATCCTGGAGGATAGCGAATGTAATACCGATCTTCAAGAAGGGGGATAGATCACTATCCTCTAACTACCGCCCAATCAGTCTAACATCAATAGTAGGCAAATTACTGGAAGCAATCATTTCAAACTCTATTCGAAATCACCTGGAGAAGCACAGATTGATCAATGATTCCCAGCATGGCTTCACAAGCGGACGTTCTTGCCTAACTAATCTATTAACATTCTTTTCATCAGTTTTCGAATCAGTGGACGAGGGGCACAATTATGATGTGGTATATCTCGACTTTAGCAAAGCCTTCGACAGAGTACCCCACGAAAGACTAATTAGAAAGGTAGAAGCTCATGGCATCAAAGGTGACATCCTTAAATGGATTAGGGCGTGGTTACAGGACAGGAAACAGCGAGTGAGCATTAACGGCACTAAGTCCCATTGGAGCAACGTCACAAGTGGAGTTCCCCAAGGCTCAGTACTTGGACCATTATTGTTTATTATATACATAAACGACATAGATATCGGCATAGACAGCAACATAAGTAAATTTGCTGATGATACTAAAATAGGACGTGTTATCAAATCTGACGAGGACTCGGCAAAACTACAGGAGGATCTAAACAAATTTTTCGAATGGTCTGAAAAATGGCAGATGAAATTCAACATTGACAAATGTAAAGTACTCAGTATAGGAAATGTAAACAGGGAAACCAGATACCAGATGAACAACGATGCCATAGAGAAATCCGACTGCGAGAGAGATTTAGGAGTAATGATAAGTAGGAACCTTAAGCCAAGTAAACAATGTGTTTTTGCTCGTAACAAGGCTAATAAAGTACTTGGGTTCATACAAAGGAGTGTTAGTTACAAGACTAGCGAGGTCATCCTAAAACTGTATCTTGCTCTTGTGAGACCACACCTGGATTACGCAGTCCAGTTCTGGTCACCGTATTACAGAATGGATATAGAATCCTTGGAAAGAATTCAGAGGAGAATGACAAGACTAATCCCGGGTATCAGGAACCTTGAGTATAGAGACAGGTTAAAGCATCTTAATTTGCACTCCCTTGAGAGACGTAGAGCGAGGGGCGACCTGATAGAGGTGTATAAATGGAAGGCAGGGCTAAACAAAGGGGACATTACAAAGGTACTCAAATTATCCAACCAGGAGCGAACTCGTAACAATGGTTTTAAATTGGACAAATTTAGATTTAGGCGTGAAATAGGTAAACACTGGTTTGGAAACAGAGTAGTGGATGAATGGAACAAGTTACCAAATATCATCATTAACTCGAATACGCTGAATTGCTTCAAACATAGGTTGGATGCTCATATGAGCAATAGGGGTTGGGTGTAAACGGGACTGCCCAGTATGGGCCAATAGGCTCGCTGCAGTTTCCTCCATTCTTATGTTCTTATAAGAACATAAGAACATAAGAATGGAGGAAACTGCAGCGGGCCTATTGGCCCATACTGGGCAGTCCCGTTTACACCCAACCCCTATTGCTCATATGAGCATCCAACCTATGTTTGAAGCAATTCAGCGTATTCGAGTTAATGATGATATTTGGTAACTTGTTCCATTCATCCACTACTCTGTTTCCAAACCAGTGTTTACCTATTTCACGCCTAAATCTAAATTTGTCCAACTTAAAACCATTGTTACGAGTTCGCTCCTGGTTGGATAATTTGAGTACCTTTGTAATGTCCCCTTTGTTTAGCCCTGCCTTCCATTTATACACCTCTATCAGGTCGCCCCTCGCTCTACGTCTCTCAAGGGAGTGCAAATTAAGATGCTTTAACCTGTCTCTATACTCAAGGTTCCTGATACCCGGGATTAGTCTTGTCATTCTCCTCTGAATTCTTTCCAAGGATTCTATATCCATTCTGTAATACGGTGACCAGAACTGGACTGCGTAATCCAGGTGTGGTCTCACAAGAGCAAGATACAGTTTTAGGATGACCTCGCTAGTCTTGTAACTAACACTCCTTTGTATGAACCCAAGTACTTTATTAGCCTTGTTTCGAGCAAAAACACATTGTTTACTTGGCTTAAGGTTCCTACTTATCATTACTCCTAAATCTCTCTCGCAGTCGGATTTCTCTATGGCATCGTTGTTCATCTGGTATCTGGTTTCCCTGTTTACATTTCCTATACTGAGTACTTTACATTTGTCAATGTTGAATTTCATCTGCCATTTTTCAGACCATTCGAAAAATTTGTGTTCTTATGTTCATCTTATCTCGTATGTCAATACACATACATCACTTCTTAAAGGGACAACTTGTTAAACACCTCTTTGATACAACTATTTATTACTTCACTCAATGACATGAACACATTAATATCACTTGTATATCGGGGCACTAACACATTATGCTTTACGTTACTTGACACTGACTCTCGGACACACGTGAATGAATACACTTCCCGCAGTAGGTAACTCACCCTAGGACGTTCTGACAAGACTCACGTGTACAGTACCCTGACGTAGGCCCAGTGAGTGCTGGCTGGACTGCCTCCTACGGGAGAATCTGCTTAGCTGGCGATGCCGTGGCCTGGTCGGGAGGTCTCCCTCCCGACCTGGGGAGGGGACGTGCGTGACTCTGCTAGTGAACCGAGTGACGACCCGAACGGGAGAGAGGTGACAGCAACCAGAGTGAGGATCAGTATCACCAGAATCAGGATGATAATGGTACTGCCATGCCCGTCCCACTCGTAGTCTATAATGCCCGTGGACGGGACTGCAGGGCCTTTATATGGGGTCGGCACAGCCGGCTTTTGACCTCTAACCAATTAGCACTAAGCTGGTTTGATCTGGATAGCTGCTGCAGGTGTGGTCCCGGCCAGGTGTCTTGGCTAGGTGCGGCTGTAGGTCACCTGACTCACGTCATTAGCGGGCGAGGTCAAGTCACATGGGTCGACCTGAGGTGTGTCAACCCGGAATGTGGTGGTACCACGATGTCTGTAATGTACTTGCTGCTATATACGGCATAATTCTGGGCTGTAAGGTTTGGTCTGACAATCAATCATTACAATAATAATAATAACAATAATAATAATAATAACAATAATAATATTAATAATAATATTAATAATAATAATATTAATATATCATTTTAGTTTGTATTAATATTTTGTTGAAGAATATTTTTGAAATGAAAGGTGTACTGTGAATGGTATGTGGATATACATATTTGATAAGAATAAATTCCTTTTAGTCCGTGCTATAAATACTACAAATATTATTGAAACCGCTCTGTATGTGTCATGATTGATTTTCCACTTGTAAACTTGTCAGGCTGATACAGTCGTCAATATGAAGGAAAATGACGAGACTGATGACGATGGAGAAAGAAAATGAATAAGAGTAAAAAGTATGACGAAGAAAATAAATAAGTAATTGAAAAATGAAAAAAAAGTAACAACAATAATTATAATGGAGATGAATTATTATAATAACTTGTATTTGTGATGTAGAATAAGAAGTAAAAAAACCATAGGAAGAAAGTCGTCACTACTAAAGCTAATTACTCTTAACGTCACACCATCATTATCATCACTATTATCGTGTCTGTCCCTCAGGCAGCGACTAAACTCTGGGTACAATCTCCTCGTACTGAAAGGGTTAAGACATCGTCCTCAAGGGTTAATTCATAGTACTCGGGGTTAATAACTTCACACTCAAGGGATTATCCCCAAACGATTCTACTCCACACAGACAGACCCACGTACACAAGGGGTTAAAGTCATTGTATTCGAGAGGTTAAGACATTGTAGTCACTAGGGGTAAGTCACTGCCGAGGAGGTTTTATGGCTGGAGGTGGTATAGACAGTGATATACACGGACCAGAAGCCTCGGTCACTGTACTTAAGGGTTAAGCAGAAATTTCATGGAATCCAAATCGAATATCTACTTTCCGAAAATGAATAGTAAAAAAAGAAATACAATAATGGCCGGCATCCCACACAGTGTATTATTTTATACATGAAACAGTGAAAGCGACATGTACAATAAAATATTATATGTAGGGATGAACACAGTGGGAAATTTTAGCATAAGAAATAATAATTTAGCACTGAGAGTTTGCAGTCGATGCAGCAAAATAAATTAAAATAAATAAAACGTAAAAACACTAATAATATGGGATACAACCATTTCGAAAGTATTAAATTTTAAATATTTTTTTATAGTTCAATGGAAGTTTTTACAGTACGGCAGTTTTTATTTTATTTTTTTATTATTTTTTTTTTTTGGGGGGGGGGATTAGGGTTGATATAACACCGTCCATTGATTTAATATTAAGAGGTGACTGGGTAATAATACTCGTGGTGATGGAAGTGCATGAGGGTGATGGTTGGACTGGAGGAAATATATTATGTTGAAATTATAGAAAATTATAGTTACAAGAACAGATTAGAAGGAGAATGAAAATATGAAAAGAAAGAGAAAATAGGAAGAAGGCAAGAGTGAGGATGATGAAAGAATAGAATGGAGAGAAAGAGAGAAAAAAACTACAAAGACACACACACACACACACACACACACACACTAAAAATTATTTACACCAAAGACTTAAAGCTACCTTTTTTGTAATACGTGGTAGTAATCTTATTAAAATGCAAAAATATCTCGTAATGCCATTCACATTTTCAAACACGATTTATAAATTTTTTTCTCAGGTGTTAACTTTGCTATAATGTCAAACACCTACATATCATGACCGGGGTCAGAATCAGCAACATGTACTGTACTCTTACCAGGGTGACGGCAGGTTGGAACACGTGTAAAGAGTGTTTAGTTGACAGTCTTTTGTTATCTTCTGGGGGTCACTAGGCAAGTATTGTCCTTTTGTTTGTGTCACGTCCTGTTTAATTTATCTGCCTGACGAGTCGCGTGATAGTTTGTGAGCAGTTCAAAATACGTCAATGAAAGGAAAGTCTCGGTTAGGTTTTGGTGAAAAGGTCAAGGTTACCAGAAGAAAAATAGAGAAAAAAAAGGGTAAGAAGGTTGATTTCCGCCAGTGTTTGTTGCCTAAAGAAGATACTTAAGATGCCATCACTAAAAACAACACCGGGAGATTCTCGGTAGTAAGTAGCTGTCAGCCTCTCTATGATCACCTTGCTGATAGTTGACACAGTCTTGCATTAGTATGGCTATTTAGATAAGCATCTCTCTCCTTGTTTACATTTCACCACCAATAGAAATTAAACTTGTATTTCCATGAATTTTCTGCGGCCTGGATGTAATTTCTCATGTATAAAACAGTGAATATTGTCGATACTATTAACTTAAATCGTTATATATATTCTTAGTTATCAGACAGTCAGTATGTGTGAGAGTCTGTTACATGCATATGGAATCAGAAAGACTAGAAACTGATGTGAAAATAATTGTATGTTTCTGGCGTAACTTAAAGGCTCACACCAAATGACAAAAGATTCTCAAAAGGTGACCATTAGCTTTTCCCACCGAGTGTTGTGATCTTCTTAGCTGCAAAACCCTTCAAGAAAAACCACCAAGCGAGTATTTTTGTTGTTGCTCGCGATGTATTTTTAAACAATTTATATTTTGTATTTCCTCGTAGTGTGCATGAATAAGTAATTGTAGAATGATTTTTTTTAGATGTTTAAGAGAGAATGTATTGTTTAGCCTGTTGGTGAGGGAGGGAATAGACAATAGAATGAATGTCGAAGATTAATCTGACTGAGCGAAACATGGAAGGGAAAACATGGAAGAGGGGGGAGGGAGAGGACGGTGGGAATAACACAAATAAAATGATCATGTTTCAATTAGGGATGATGGAGGAAGTGTATACAGTACACAAGAGTAAATAAAGGATTATAAGTCTTTCTGATACAAGGAAAAACGTGAGAAAACAGAAGAGTGAAAATTAATGACGACTTTTCGAGTGATGTAGAAATAAAACACACACACACACACACACACTGAAAGTGATGATAGTTCCATCTTCAGTGATTCTACCTGACACAAAGATCGAGGAGAACCAATAAAAATAACGAAAGAAAGAAAGAGAGAGAAAAAAAAGCTAACATAAAAATCAAAGAAAAACGGTGAGCAGAAAATCCCAGCTGGTAATTTTGGGTCCAGCCAATCATACCCGGGGGACAATTAAGGCCTCTGGAGGCTAGTGACAACTTTTCTCAAGTTTCTTAGAAGGCAGTGAAACAATTTGAACATTCTCTCTCTCTCTCTCTCTCTCTCTCTCTCTCTTTGTGGGTTTTCCTCACCTACAGTTTAAGGTAATTTTCTTCTTCGTGTTAATGTTTACTGTACAGAAAGAACAAGGCTGTAGGGGTAGCTTAGTGAGAGCTAGTGTTGGTGTTTTGATCATGTGCTACTTTTGTCATTGCTACTTGTTACTTTGGTGTTAATCTTGCATTACTTGAGTTGCTTTTGTAGTCTTTTGTTATTGTTGAGTTAATCTTTTTCTTCTTTCTATAATGTTATTTTGGTTGTTATTATTTACGTTTGGTATTGTAAAGGTGTGTTACTGTGATGTTACTCTTCTCATAATTGTTTTTGTCACTTTATTGTTGAGTTACTGTTAGGTTAATACTCTGTTACCTTAAGTGCTTTTGTTGTCACTGGTTCGTTACTTTTATATTTCTCTGTAACTATCATGGTGCTCCTGTTAATTTTAGAGAGTGTGTTAGTTTTATGTTATTGATGTGCTACTTCAGCGCTACTTTTGCTACTTTTGCGTTACATTGTGCTACGTTTTATTAATTTTGTTATTGCACTGCCATTGTGTTGCATTCTATTTCGTTATTAGTTTACTCGTAATGTTGTTGCCGTTATCGTTCGTAATAATGTTAATATACTGTAGCTGATATCGCTATTTTATGTGCTTCAACTACTAGGGTTTTGAAGTACCCTAAACAGTACCGCTCAATGTTATTACGGTACACGAAAGAAAACCCAGGGACCTTCAGAGTGTTTTTCAGAATCTACAATGTTGTTTCTGTGTTTTCTTACTCATCGTTCTCTAAATTTTTTTTTATAAATTTCTTAAAGCATTATTTAAAACTATATATGTAAGATAAATATTCTTTTGTTGTAAAATAATGTACTCGTGTTCAGTCTTAGATTTTTGCAGTTTTCCAAGTCAGATTTGTTCACGCTAGACAAAAGATTTTAAAGTTTAAGTAAGCTTTAATAAGTTATTTTTTTTACCATTTTATAAATATTAACAGATAAGGTCTTAAACATTTTATTTTTTACATTAAACTTTAGGTAAACATTATAAACATTATTCGATCTCAACACATATTTTTCCTCTATTTTTTGGTGAAGTGTTGTGTTTCTTTTTATATAGCTAAGGTCTTTCAAACACTCAATATTAGGTCATTTTTAACGCTAATTTTAACATTTCTTTTACAAATTAGGAAATATTATAATCTCTTTATTTTAATGTATTTTGGTGTTTTAACAACTGACATTAGAATCATTAATAACTAAGCAAATTCTTCCATATAAGATAATTGCCTAATATCTGAAAATACATCCCTAAACCCCTTGTGTACCGTGGTCTAACCCCTTGTGTACCGTGGTCTAACCCCTTGTGTACCGTGATCTAACCCCTTGTGTACCGTGGTCTAACCCCTTGTGTACCGTGGTCTAACCCCTTGTGTACCGTGGTCTAACCCCTTGTGTACCGTGATCTAACCCCTTGTGTACCGTGATCTAACCCCTTGTGTACCGTGATCTAACCCCTTGTGTACCGTGGTCTAACCCCTTGTGTACCGTGATCTAACCCCTTGTGTACCGTGATCTAACCCCTTGTGTACCGTGATCTAACCCCTTGTGTACCGTGGTCTAACCCCTTGTGTACCGTGGTCTAACCCCTTGTGTACCGTGATCTAACCCCTTGTGTACCGTGGTCTAACCCCTTGTGTACCGTGGTCTAACCCCTTGTGTACCGTGGTCTAACCCCTTGTGTACCGTGGTCTAACCCCTTGTGTACCGTGGTCTAACCCCTTGTGTACCGTGGTCTAACCCCTTGTGTACCGTGGTCTAACCCCTTGTGTACCGTGGTCTAACCCCTTGTGTACCGTGGTCTAACCCCTTGTGTACCGTGATCTAACCCCTTGTGTACCGTGATCTAACCCCTTGTGTACCGTGGTCTAACCCCTTGTGTACCGTGGTCTAACCCCTTGTGTACCGTGGTCTAACCCCTTGTGTACCGTGGTCTAACCCCTTGTGTACCGTGGTCTAACCCCTTGTGTACCGTGGTCTAACCCCTTGTGTACCGTGATCTAACCCCTTGTGTACCGTGGTCTAACCCCTTGTGTACCGTGGTCTAACCCCTTGTGTACCGTGGTCTAACCCCTTGTGTACCGTGGTCTAACCCCTTGTGTACCGTGATCTAACCCCTTGTGTACCGTGGTCTAACCCCTTGTGTACCGTGGTCTAACCCCTTGTGTACCGTGATCTAACCCCTTGTGTACCGTGGTCTAACCCCTTGTGTACCGTGGTCTAACCCCTTGTGTACCGTGGTCTAACCCCTTGTGTACCGTGGTCTAACCCCTTGTGTACCGTGATCTAACCCCTTGTGTACCGTGATCTAGCCCCTTGTGTACCGTGGTCTAACCCCTTGTGTACCCTGGTCTAACCCCTTGTGTACCGTGGTCTAACCCCTTGTGTACCGTGATCTAACCCCTTGTGTACCGTGGTCTAACCCCTTGTGTACCGTGATCTAACCCCTTGTGTACCGTGATCTAACCCCTTGTGTACCGTGGTCTAACCCCTTGTGTACCGTGATCTAACCCCTTGTGTACCGTGGTCTAACCCCTTGTGTACCGTGATCTAACCCCTTGTGTACCGTGGTCTAACCCCTTGTGTACCGTGATCTAACCCCTTGTGTACCGTGGTCTAACCCCTTGTGTACCGTGGTCTAACCCCTTGTGTACCGTGGTCTAACCCCTTGTGTACCGTGGTCTAACCCCTTGTGTACCGTGATCTAACTCCTTGTGTACCGTGGTCTAACCCCTTGTGTACCGTGGTCTAACCCCTTGTGTACCGTGGTCTAACCCCTTGTGTACCGTGGTCTAACCCCTTGTGTACCGTGATCTAACCCCTTGTGTACCGTGGTCTAACCCCTTGTGTACCGTGGTCTAACCCCTTGTGTACCGTGGTCTAACCCCTTGTGTACCGTGGTCTAACCCCTTGTGTACCGTGGTCTAACCCCTTGTGTACCCTGGTTTAATTCACGGTACGCAAGGTAATTAATAATAGTAAGATTAAAGGTAAAATATAGGTATTACAGATAAGTATAAAATAACTCCTAAAGTATTACAGGAACAGCAGTGGCCATCAAGATATCCGCTGGTCGAGACAGAAATTCGTAATTTCCTTTTTTGTTTTTATTTTGACTATTTTTATTTTTGCTGCTGCTGCTATTATTATTATTATTATTATTATTATTATTATTATTATTATTATTATTATCATTATCATTACTATTATTATTACTATTATTATTACTATTATTATTATTATTATTATTATTATTATTATTATTATTACTATTATTATTATTACTACCTTTACAGTTACAGAAGGGGTAAAATGGATATAAAGTTTTTGCTGCCGTGTGACTTACTGTTTTGTTACTATTAATCTGATGCTGTTATCGTTATGGGTGTAAATATTATAATGTATTGCAGAGTTTTAACATTATATGATCATTGAAACACCTTCACTACGGGACGTCGCTTTTGATATTTGATTTTTCATAATGCCAAGCGATTTTATTCAGCACAGAGTGTTTTGATGACATGGTTGTGGGTGAGTGAGTGATGTTTGGTTGTTACTGTAGTTGTGTTGCGATGTTTGGAGGTGTTGTAGGGGAGTGTTGCTGTGTTGTAATTGCTCTTCACTACATGAATATTAATAAATAATGAATGATATTATGGTCCTTTGATGTGAGTGTGTGTGTGAATTAGAATTATGAAGTAGAACCTTTTTATAAGAGTGTGATTGTCGTTTGTCGTATATAAATTATAATGGTTGTTACATTGATACTACGAAAGGATTATTTTCTTAACACACACAGATTCCTTTAGTCTAAATGAGAAAGATAAGACTTAGCCATTTTTTTGTATATTTTTTTGTACACCTGAAAATATAACAAATTACTGAGAAACACAAAGTTCACAATAAAATCACATTAAAAACATATTGCTCATTTGATTAGGGACTAAAATCGTAAATCGAGATAAATGAAACAAATTGATGAATCACACTGAAAATTTTTGAAACTTAAAGGGCGAAGTGTTCTTATGGATGTTCACCTAACAAACACAATGCGAGTTACCTGTTCAGCGATAAACAAGCAAACACACACTCACACACACACACACACACACACACGCACACACGCACACACACACCACAAACAAACTTTGCAAAATAGTTCAACATTTCGTGACTGTGGTCTTAAGGTCAGGGTCAGGTTAGAGGCTACAACCACTCACTACTAACCTGACCAATTGACGGAGCCAACATTCACTCGAGAACCAGACGGGATAACTTAACCAATATTCATCACTTTTGTATTATAGAATTGATGTGTCTGTTCCTCATATACCGTCATCACATTCGAGCATTGGGATGTAATAAACACAAATGACCTAACCTAACCTGCCACTAAAACCAGATTTTCTATTACATAGCGCTAAGACAGTGGTTCTCAACCCCTTGCACCATATGTCAGAATGTCATTCCCCCCTCCTTTCCAAGATTGTCTGCCTCAAAAAGTGCATTCCAAATAATATGCATATAATACTGAAAAACCTTTATTTTTTCCATATTAGTACATATACATTTACAATTTTACATGGATTATTTTTATAGTGGAGTTTTACAAATTAAATGCCAATTGAAAATGTTGATGGATTTTTAAAACTTGAATAAAAGTAAAATAGTTTTTTTTATATTTATAATGAATTACTTAACAGACCAAACTGAAGCATAATGCAATTAACAAAAAGTTCAATAGAATACCAGGATATTGTAAATTTGTAATTAATTTTATTCAGATGAAGATTACAGTCAATGAGAAACCTGTGATTGTTTTTTCTTCGCCAATTCTGGGATACGCGGAGGAGTGCTTGAAACGGCACAACGCAGGTCATTTTCTACCTCTAATCTACTACGTTGTTTCGTTTTAATTTGCAACAGAGTTGAAAAGCCTGACTCACAAAGATATGTCGACACAAACGGAAGCAATGCACGGGTAGCCAAAATTCTGTGATTGATTTCTCATCGAACATATCTCTTGCTCCCGAATCAGTTCCCCCCCCCCCCCCCTGAAAACCTGAATTCCCCCCCTGGGGGGAATTCACCCCTGGTTGAGAACCCCTGGTGTAGATGATGATGGTGTAGATGATGATGGTGTAGATGATGATGGTGTAGATGATAATGGTGTAGATGATGATGGTGTAGATGATGATGGTGTAGATGATGATGGTGTAGATGATAATGGTGTAGATGATGATGGTGTAGATGATAATAGTGTAGGGGGCTTTTAAGAATATGAAGTGGTTATCTTGACCTTGTAATAAGACAAAAATAATTAAATTTTCTTGTTCAATGTTAATATCTGTTTTAACTTAATTTAACTTAACTTCACCTGAACTTATCCTAAATCTAATCCCACCTAACTTAATCCTAACCTAATGTGATCTAAGGTTAAGTTAGATCACCTATGGCCTAGAAAACAGTGCGTTAATGATCGAAATAAGGCAAACAGAGTATTGGGTTTTATATCTAGAAGTATAAGTAATAAGAGTGTGGAGGTCATATTGCACTAATGAGGAAGTGGTGTTGAATGTCATTTACAGTGCATTTCCATCTTGCCCGGCCACAAAATGCCTCATCTCGTTGACATATCCTTGGCCTGTACATTTTTGGGCTTCTTTTCTTATCGGTACTCTTCAACCAGCTCCCGAACGGTCTGTACAAACAGGACGAACAAAATAATAAATAATACACAGCAGAAGACAAACAATAACCTGTATAGAGTTTTGTTGTCTCTACTCACTCCTGGAGGTGAGGAGGGGCGACCCTCTGCACCCTCCGGCGGTGAGGAGGGGCGACCCTCTGCACCCTCCGGCGGTGAGGAGGGGCGACCCTCTGCACCCTCCGGCGGTGAGGAGGGGCGACCCTCTGCACCCTCCGGCGGTGAGGAGGGGCGACCCTCTGCACCCTCCGGCGGTGAGGAGGGGCTAGCTACCGGCGGTGAGGAGGGGCTAGCTACCGGCGGTGAGGAGGGGCTAGTTACCGGCGGTGAGGAGGGGCTACCCTCTGCACCCTCCGACTGTGAGGAGGGGCTAGCTACCGGCGGTGAGGAGGGGCTAGCTACCGGCGGTGAGGAGGGGCTAGTTTCTTCACCCTCCGGCGGTGAGGAGGGGCTACTCTCTGCACCCTCCGACTGTGAGGAGGGGCTAGCTACCGGCGGTGAGGAGGGGCTAGTTTCTTCACCCTCCGACTGTGAGGAGGGGCTAGCTACCGGCGGTGAGGAGGGGCTAGTTTCTTCACCCTCCGGCGGTGAGGAGGGGCTAGCTACCGGCGGTGAGGAGGGGCTAGTTTCTTCACCCTCCGACTGTGAGGAGGGGCTAGCTACCGGCGGTGAGGAGGGGCTAGTTTCTTCACCCTCCGACTGTGAGGAGGGGCTAGCTACCTGCGGTGAGGAGGGGCTAGTTTCTTCACCCTCCGACTGTGAGGAGGGGCTAGCTACTGGCGGTGAGGAGGGGCTAGTTTCTTCACCCTCCGGCGGTGAGGAGGGGCTAGCTACCGGCGGTGAGGAGGGGCTAGTTTCTTCACCCTCCGACTGTGAGGAGGGGCTAGCTACCGGCGGTGAGGAGGGGCTAGTTTCTTCACCCTCCGACTGTGAGGAGGGGCTAGCTACCGGCGGTGAGGAGGGGCTAGTTTCTTCACCCTCCGGCCGTGAGGAGGGGCTAGCTACCGGCGGTGAGGAGGGGCTAGTTTCTTCACCCTCCGACTGTGAGGAGGGGCTAGCTACCGGCGGTGAGGAGGGGCTAGTTTCTTCACCCTCCGGCGGTGAGGAGGGGCTAGCTACCGGCGGTGAGGAGGGGCTAGTTTCTTCACCCTCCGACTGTGAGGAGGGGCTAGCTACCGGCGGTGAGGAGGGGCTAGTTTCTTCACCCTCCGGCGGTGAGGAGGGGCTACTCTCTGCACCCTCCGACTGTGAGGAGGGGCTAGCTACCGGCGGTGAGGAGGGGCTAGTTTCTTCACCCTCCGACTGTGAGGAGGGGCTAGCTACCGGCGGTGAGGAGGGGCTAGTTTCTTCACCCTCCGGCGGTGAGGAGGGGCTAGCTACCGGCGGTGAGGAGGGGCTAGTTTCTTCACCCTCCGACTGTGAGGAGGGGCTAGCTACCGGCGGTGAGGAGGGGCTAGTTTCTTCACCCTCCGGCGGTGAGGAGGGGCTACTCTCTGCACCCTCCGACTGTGAGGAGGGGCTAGCTACCGGCGGTGAGGAGGGGCTAGTTTCTTCACCCTCCGACTGTGAGGAGGGGCTAGCTACCGGCGGTGAGGAGGGGCTAGTTTCTTCACCCTCCGACTGTGAGGAGGGGCTAGCTACCGGCGGTGAGGAGGGGCTAGTTTCTTCACCCTCCGTCAGTGATGAGGGGCTACTCTCTGCACCCTCCGTCAGTGATGAGAGGCTACCCTCTGCACCCACCGGCTGTGATGAGGGGCTACCCCCTGCACCCTCCGGCTGTGATGAGGGGCTACCCTCTGCACCCTCCAGCGGTGAGGAAGGTCTACCTTTCACCAGTGGGGGAAGGATACCTTGCTCACCCTTCGGACGTGATTATTTTTGACAACCCTCCTCTGGTAAATAGAGTGGGATCAACTGGCAGCCAAACATTTTAGCGATATCGTTCCTCTCTTCAAATGTTAGGTGATAGGACGTCCATATGTGGAGTTATCGAGCTACACCTTGCTCGAATTGGGGATCCCAACTACAGGAGTACCCCATCAAGTGTATTATGAAAACAACAAATATCAGACAAGGTCTCGTCATAATTCGCGCTCTACGATGATATATTATTGTGGAACAACCTGCTCGTCTTGTTGTAGAGGCTCCTGTAGATATAGAGTCAGGTTGGAACTGTGAGAAAATGTTGAGTGTAGATGATGATGGTGTAGATGATGATAGTGTAGATGATGATCGTGTAGATGATGATGGTGTAGATGATGATAGTGTAGATGATGATAGTGTAGATGATGATGGTGTAGATGATGATAGTGTAGATGATGATGGTGTAGATGATGATAGTGTAGATGATGATCGTGTAGATGATGATAGTGTAGATGATGATAGTGTAGATGATGATAGTGTAGATGATAATAGTGTAGATGATGATAGTGTAGATGATGATCGTGTCGATGATAATAGTGTCGATGATGATAGTGTAGATGATGATAGTGTAGATGATGATAGTGTAGATGATGATAGTGTAGATGATGATAGTGTAGATGATGATAGTGTAGATGATAATAGTGTAGATGATGATAGTGTAGATGATGATAGTGTAGATGATAATAGTGTAGATGATGATAGTGTATATATGTGACATTAATATAGTAATTTAGTGAAGATACAAATAATGTTATGTTACTGAGATAGTCTGAATAACACTCGAGAATACATAAGCTTCGTCACCACACTTATTGCCAATGAGACAACCATTTCTTGAACTAATATAAGTTAGAGAAGGTATTAAGTAGTAAGGGCTATAAATTCCAGTTATCGTCGTCACCTTTTACTCGGGATCATCGTGCTGGGTGAGGCTGGTTCTCAAAACAAAGTCTGACTGACGAAGGCTTGTTACGTCATTGTTGATTCGCTTCACGTGTTGTAAGAAGCCTGTACTGACTACAGTGTAATTTTGAGGTATTTTGGTCTCAAGTGGAAGGAAGCTTTCAGTGTACCAGGATGATGGGTCGTCACGTGTCCCCTCAGGTTGGATATTAAAGTACGAACCTCTGAGCTGCCGAGCACAAGACTGTGTAAGTAAAGATCCGGTGATTATGAGATAAACGATTAGTGACGTAAGCGGATCTTCTGAGGTAATCATCAGAGTTAAGCCGATCTACTTTAACTGAGATTTTAAACCTGAAATTAGGTTTATATATATATATATATATATATATATACATATATATATATATATATATATATATATATATATATGTATATATATATATATATATATAACATGAGTAGTAATCACACGGATATTAAGAATTACTTGTGGCTAACGCGGGTAATTTCCTTAACTCTTTTAAGTTAGTGTTGAAGGCTGGCTGTTGACACACTGGTCTGCTGAGCTGTGGTCATGAACATTTTTTTTTCTCTTTTTCTTTGTCTCAATGTACATTGTGTGTGTGTGCACATGGTTGACAACACCATTACATGTTTCCTTGGCTCTTTCTGTTCCCCTTATTCACTTCCCTGTTTCCTGCTTAATGTATTATTACGCCTTTCCCTTCCACGATGTAGGCGGTCACCTTCCACCCAGTGTACACACTCATTCCTCTCCTCTCCTCGTGTCTCACCATCTCACCCTTGCCCTATCCGTCATCCCAAACACCCTATACACTTTACCTTTCCTTTTGTCTTCTCTTCTTTCTCTTTCCTTCCAGTTGTCCCTTATATATCAGTGTCCATGTTCTCCCTGTCTGTTTGTCTCTCCGTTCATCATACCTCTTACCTCCATCATTCCCCCTGTCTTCCTCACACTCACTCTGCCTGCGGGTCATGAAATAATATTTTTATTTTCGTATTTATCCTCAGTGTTTTTTCTCTTCTCTTTTATTACAGGTAAGTGTTCAGCCGGGGGGGGGGGGGGGTGTCGTCCTACTCCACTGTACTGCAATCACGGCAGAGGAAGGTTGGTGTAGTGTGTGTGAGTTTGTGTAGTAATTGTAACTAATAACAAATACGGTTTATTGAAAGAACATGGTAGCCAAGAGAGATGTGGGTGGGTGGGTGGGTGGCGATGTAGGTCAGCACTTGTATATCACTTTTCTTTTTATTCCGGCATTTCATCCCTCTCAGCCTTCGGAATTACACTCATAAAATAAATTGTAATCGTAAAGATGTTTTTCATGTTATAATTGAAACAGCAGCAGCCGCGACTAGAACCACGCAGGAGCATAAATGGACTAGGAATACACAGAAGTGGTGGCTATTAAACCCTTTTGATGCATTAGTTATGTAAATACAGTTTTTGGGAGAATACATACGTTAATTGGTAGTTAAGTAAGTGTTATGTCAGTGTTAAAGACAGTACTGGGAGGAGACAGTCGTAATTACTATACAGGATTTAAAAATGTCATCAGATGGCGTTCATATATTTACGTTTCTTGTCTCTGATGAAGGATGAAGTTTGACATAAATTCTGATACTGACTTTGTTCCTGTGACCTGAACGATACGTGTGTGTGTGTGTGTCGTCAACATTTTTCATTCCCGTTTGATCATCCATTAGTAAGATAATCACTTTCCTCGTTTAGGGGGAGTCGTGATTTCATTAATTTTACCGTCGGCGGAAATTCATAAATAAACAACATACTTTTTCCTCGTTTGAAAATCTTTGGGGCAGATAAATGAATCTTTTCATTTTGGACTTGGTGGATTTTCATCTCGAGGGTGTCTCTTGTATGTACTCTTATATGCGTCATCATTAACAAACAACAAAGTCTGAAATTATACTCACGTGTACTCGTGAAACGTAAGGGATTGAGAAACTAGAATGTAGTTATCTAGTAATTTAAAGTTTTATCAACTGTATTATTTAACAGAATAAGTTGTCGTCTCAGTGACTGTAGGCAATGGAGGTATGTGGACATGAATCTCTTGAGCTTTTGACTCGGAAGCTTCATAAAAAGAAGTTATGTTTACCAACAGATGGAGCGCTTCTCTTAGTAGTTTTTGATGTGTGTGAGTGTATGTGCGTCACTCTTTCGGGCTGAAGTTTGGTCTGTGAGCTTAATTCCGTCGGGGAAGATTTTTGGTTCTTACCCGGACCACCCGGGGGTCCGTGGTCAGTAAAGTAGTAGTACCAAGGTGCACAACTTTGTGACCCAGATTAAGTGTGTTAAGTTTCAGGTCTGTAACCGCTACCGTTTTGGAGAGATGGCTGGAACAGACACTTACACTTACTTAATTAATTACCTAGAGTGAAATCTTACAACAACAACACTACTATTACTAGTACTATTCCTACTATAACTACTACTATTAGTAATAATAATAGTAATAAAAAAGAAGAAATAAAACACTATAAGATTATGACCTTCTTTGGCTCGACCAGTGATCTCAGGACCAAGGCAGGTCAGCCAACAAACAGGTAATCTGTGTTGATGACGACTAAAACAATGTTTACACCCACACTTACTTTATATATATATATATATATATATATATATATATATATATATATATATATATATATATATATATATATATGAAATTTAATTTGCATATTTATATATAGCAACATTATAAACCATAAACGTGATGTTGATTGAGGCGTTGTCACCAGCACCGAATTATCCGCTGAAACATGTTACAACTTGCCTCGACGATTGCGGGACTTGTGCGTGAAGTTATGGAAGATCAGAGGGGCGTGGCGGTGAGCTGGTCCAGCCTCCCCCCCGCCCCCCCCCCCCTCACAAGTTGCAGCCGACTGTAGCGTCCTCCAGAGGCGCGCCGCCCTGCAATATTGTTCCCAAGTTCAGTGATGGTAAAGCAAGTTTCCTGATGTTGAGTTGCTGAAGCGAGGTTGATGGGTCACTCGGACGGTTTGGTGATGGTTGTGTGATTCACGTATGTATAAGTGAGCACACACACACACACACACACACACACACAGTATTGGTAACCTCACCTGACCTTGATCACTGGGCTAGGAACAAGGCAACAGCAGTCAGTCTCGTCTGCTTTATAAAACATAAATAAGTTAACGAAATAACAACAACAAAGACTTCCAATATTATCCATCGTCTCTCCTCATCAACTTTATCTCCAATGATAAAGATAAAAAAAAAACTGATTATAAACGTAACAAGAACCGAATCCACAAGTCTTTCATGCGATAATACGACCAGCCTTAACTCGTGCTAAGGTAGAGTGTCTGTGTTGATTAGTAGTGCCATTGTAGACGCTGTTGGTGTGTCTTAGGTGTAGTCTTGTATATCTATCAAGTGACGAGAAAAATATATGAACTTACCTGCATTCGAAAATATTAGGTATTACTGTTTATTTACTTATGTCAGTTTACTCTCACAGGGTAGTTATTAAAGAAGAGGAAAATAAGGTAAATAAATACAGTGACCGTGGGATGATGATTACAGTGAAATATCAATACAGTGAAGTGAAGTTAGTAGGTTAATTATAGTATTTTTGTTTTTTCATTGTTATATAATGCAGAATGATGAGAGCTTAGTTTACTGTGACATAACTCAGATGAATTATCACGATATTATTCTACTTATATAACCTAATTGATGACAAAAATGCCACAATTATATATGGAATTATTATATAGAGTTTATTCCCCTGTTAGATAATTTAAATTAAAGTTTATTCGTGTCGTATAATTTAGACATGTCAGTGTGTGATTATCCAGCCTGTCCTAACTCATTTATTGATGATTAGTGTAAGTACTAACCTGAACTACGACCTTAACACGAGGTAAACATTTCTTAGTTTAAAGATAATGTTAATAATTTAGATTTAGTTAACATTACTTAAAGACCTTAACCAGAAAAATATCTAAATGCCTAATAATCAGAATTTTCTTTTTATTGTTATTTTACTTAAAGGTTTATTCACTTTTTTATTAACACCTGAGATGAATTAAGGTATAATAGGTTAATGACGTTAGATTTTTTTTTTTTGTGTGTGTATGTGTGTGTGTATGTGTGTTAGAGTATAGACTGTTCACAGATGAGTAATAATTATGAGTTTATTTACAATTTCTTCCTCTCCTGTTGCCACACACACACACACACACACACACATATACACGGGGCAAAAACCCATCATCCCGGCTTTGAATAATTACATTTACTTAAAATCATCATCCATTTTATTCGCATGATTAAATTCTGACCTTTGCTTTCGTTCTTGCCTCCTCCCCGGAAACCTTGACTCCTCTCTACTGTATACTCTCACTTTGCAACGACTCGAAGCGAAAAGAGAGAGAGAGAGAGAAAAAAAAAAAGAATAAGAAGAGGGGAAATCCAATTTTCTCCTTGTCCACCACCTTTTGCCTCCTGATGGAAGTTCTCTTGGGTGTTCTGATAGCCGTCCTCATTGGCATTCTGCGAGGTGCTTATTGTTTTTGTGTTTTGTTAAGGGGAATCGTTTTGGGGGGGGGGGGGGTAAAAATTCGGTGGGTATATTCCTCTCTAACTGGTTGATCTGCTGGTGGTGGTAAGTCTTGTGTGCTCTTAAGACTGTTTAGTTTAGTTTAGTTTTTCTGTGCGTTCTACTTTGCTTTGATTTAGACATTCACTTTGAGGTTCTGATGGGCGTTCTCTCTTGGAGGTGTTCTGTAGAGTGTTCAGGTGTAACGTTCTCTCTGGTATTGCTAAAAAAATAATTTTCTTGACATTCTCATCGGTGTACTGCTTATCCTTAGGTAGAATGGCTGTTTTCTGAGCAGCTGACGTGTGTGTGTGTGTGTGTGCGTGTGTGTGTGCGTTTTTTTCGTAATACTGTATGTGTTTGATACGTGTGGATGTTTTGTATTGTGTGTAGTGTACTGTGCATGTGCTTTAAAGATTGTATCAAGTTATTTACAGGTGTGAAGCTCACCTGTTTCCCCCTCAGGTATTTCCTCTCAGGTGTTTTCGCCACCGAGTCAAAATTAATGGCAGAGTTGTTTGTGTTTTCGTGTTCACTCTCAGTCTTCAGAGACACAATTCCTTTGTCAATTTAACATAAATACCTTTTGTATTTCGTATGTGGAAAATCGATTTATATGAATAAAATATAAAACAGGAATGTATAAACACATTTCAATGTATTTAACCCCAAAAGTATATTACCAATGTGGTGGTGGTGTTTTTTTTTCAGTCATATCGGACAGGTAGAAAATAATGGTCACTTTGGGAAAAATTTTTAACTAAGAACATAGTCACTTGTCTCAGTTAAACATATTGTTTTTTATCCTTACAATTAAAAATAATAAGTAGTTTAATATGAGAAATAAAAGTTCTACATGCACGAAATCTTGAAATTTATAGCCATATTTTTCACTCGACAAGATCAATGTTTTGACATTTTTACTGAGCCACCAGCATGGCACGAACAGACGCTCAAAACTCAAATCACTGTTTTTCGCGTTATTCCAAACACCACATTGTTACATCAGTGGTAATGACAAACATACTGTAATTATTAATATCGGTGTTTTATAACCTCTTGGGTGAAACAGTAAATTTATTATTTGAAAAACAATAGTTAATCTTGTTTGATGTTCTAGTCAAAGTTTATCAGCTATAAAATTCCAAATCCCGTTTTCCACATAACGTGAATAAATACTCTTCATAAAAGGTCATTTGTGGGTTACCATATAAATTCGCATTGGATTTCTTTGACCAAAGAAAACGAAGTTGAACTGTTTGTTTATTCGAGTAACTATGATAACCCAACACAGTTAAAATAAACCCCTGGCTGAAAACTCCCGACTCCTAATAACAGGCAGGTGAACAGGATAAAACGGGAGAATGAAGTAGGGAGGATTAATGTACTACAGGAGGATTAACCCATCTCTCCTGTGTACACAAATGTTGCCAGGAACACACCACCCACCCCCTCACTCAGCAGGAACACACCACCCACCCCCTCACTCAGCAGGAACACACCACCCTCCCCCTCACTCAGCAGGAACACGCCACCCTCCCCCTCACTCAGCAGGAACACACCACCCACCCCCTCACTCAGCAGGAACACGCCACCCTCCCCCTCACTCAGCAGGAACACACCACCCACCCCCTCACTCAGCAGGAAGACACCACCCACCCCCTCACTCAGCAGGAACACACCACCCACCCCCTCACTCAGCAGGAACGCACCACCCACCCCCTCACTCAGCAGGAACACACCACCCACCCCCTCACTCAGCAGAATACGCCACCCACCCCCTCACTCAAGCAGGAACACGTCCACCGACTCCCTCACTCAGCAGGAACACACCACCCTCCCCCTCACTCAGCAGGAACACACCACCCTCCCCCTCACTCAGCAGGAACACACCACCCTCCCCCTCACTCAGCAGGAACACATCCACCGACCCCCTCACTCAGCAGGAACACACCACCCTCCCCCCTCACTCAGCAGGAACACACCACCCACCCCCTCACTCAGCAGGAACACACCACCCACCCCCTCACTCAGCAGGAACACACCACCCTCCCCCTCACTCAGCAGGAACACGTCCACCGACTCCCTCACTCAGCAGGAACGCACCACCCTCCCAAGCACCCATCCACCCACCCAAGATTCAGTTTACTCAATGTTATTCCTAATATTTGATTTATTTTCCCAATTAGTAGGAAGAAAATTAAACAGAAATTGCCGAAAATAGATAATTTAGGTCATAATTGGATATTAACACGCGCGGGTCGCCAAAAATGGATATACCCAAATAAAATTTACCTATATTTTCAATGTCGGCTTTGAATTTTTTTTTATGATATTAACGAACAATATTACCGCACTCTAATTGACAGCTAATTTTTTTGCCAAATTAATGACAGTAGGAGAATTAAATAAACTCCCTTTTGCCTATTGAATTGTCATAGAAAACGTTTACGGGTCGTGCTTTCAGTGAGCTGGTTCCATTGTTCAGGAAAGTCACACAATTAGACTGGACGCTTAAGTCTTACGATACTTAACTAAGCAAGGAAAATAAGATGATTAATGATGCCTCCTAACTGTCTAATAATACTTATCGGATAATGTAAACAGTGATTTAGTTAGTGCGTTATAGAGTTGTCCTGTGGAGCCCTGAAGTACAGAAGCAGAACGCCATAAAAACCTGATCCTCAAACACTACAGTAGACCAGAAACCTTTTATGTGGAAAACCTGAGACAACAAGAACGAACATCAAGAATTATTAGTGGCTCCTTAGAACTACAGAAAATATTCCTCACGTGCGAAAAGCTAGACTGCGTCAGACACCATTGTAAACAAAAGGTGTGCTGCTGCTGCTGCTGCTCATGATGCCGTTTACTGATTTTGAGAAGCGCCATGAATACACTGTGCTTTAGAATAAACTTTAGATTATTGGCTCGTGAGTGAAGTATAGCAAATCAACAAATGTACAGTTTTAATCTCAAGCATCAGATAAAGAGGTAACAAGCTATACTGTAGTTAAAAAGTCCGGGGTCGCCTGGTTTACAGCGTGACTACCCATACCAGGGTTTGGAGATAGTGGAAATAACAATAGCGTGAGAGAGGCTTGTATTCGGTCTAAAACAATATACTTTATTTGTATCAGATGAAGAATCTATGTACTGAAATATAAGAAAAAGATTCCCCTGTGTGTGTGTGTGTGTGTGTGTACCTCATGGGAACGGTGAAGTGACAGGTGATCTTTACCAACACACAGATTTATTCATTAGACTTGGGACCAGCTCACCTGCCGCGGTAATTATTTCCTTACCTTGTAACCCGATTTGTCACACCGGTTGATAAAATCTACTAAAATTTCATTTTTTTTCTCGGCAAAACCCAAATTAGGAACTTTTAACACATCGCCAATAGGAATCTTAATTGTTAGTCAAAGTGGACAGTCTGATAACTTTACTTCATTATAATATATCAAACAATTATACTCGACAGGTTGGCATTGTGGCTTTACTTAAACTGAATTATCCGATTACTTAACGATCTCAGGTGAGCTAATAGACAGTTTACAGACAGAAATAAGCCCTTGGCGTATTTAACGACTTAGAACAGAGACAGACTTTGTGATCTTATATATTAGCTCAGTGAAAATACACTAAGTGGGGGCTTTACCTTACGATTTGGACCAACCAATGAATACAGAGGTTGTGAGTTGGTAACTGTGTGTGTGTTTGTATACGGTCCTGAAGTACTACTAAAACCTGTGGACACCTACTGTTAGTGATATTTATTTTCTGAACACTATACATCCAGTGTGACTCATTCGCTATGGTTTGGGAATATTCGATCATATTTGGAACCAATCAAATCTAACTAATCTAACCTAGCCAAAAATATTAGTTATTATATCTTATTATTATCTATAAAAAAAAATCTTCTCTACTGAAGGAACCACCGAACCGCGTCCCGGTAGATCAAACGAAATTGGCGGCGCCGGAAGCTCGGATCTCCTGTCTGTGGATGAGTGTTCAGGAGGGAAAAGTCGTAAAAAAAGGATATTACGAGAAAAGTTTTCCTCGTCGACTTTTATGCCTTTTTATGAACTAAGAAGGTATTTATCTTCTAGGGTGAATTGTTCTCGAGTTACTGGTTAAGACCCGCAACAGGTGTAAACAAAACTCTGAGTGGAGTAATGTGTGGGGCAGGGGATGGGGTGAGGTCGATGGTTGGGGAGTAATTGATGTTTTGGGTTGTGAGCCGGGTGAAGAGGGGGTTGTGTGAGGTAGAGGAGGTGCACCACGTAATGTTGCTGAAGTTCACGTGGTTGTGCATACTTAAGTTTAGGCTCACAAAGAGGTTCAGCTGTATGATCTCATATATCATCTTTCAGTTTGGTTTTATGTAGTCAGGATGGTTAGTGTCATACAGTACCCTTTGACTCCGAACGTCCTCTAAAACTTCCTCCGCCATATCAAAGCTGATTTTATGCCTTGAAACACCTAACACGTCCACATGTCCAGCCAAAACTGTGTTCCAACCACTACGCCACGCAGCACAACACAGCCCTGCGCCTGCTGTGTGCTGTCCCGCGTCCTGATGTGTGGTTATTGACTTGAAATAGCAAGACACAAAAAAATTAAAAAATCACTGCATCTCTTGCGAACTTTGAGATTTGCCCCAAAAAATTTACAAGTTGAGCTACCGTTCAGACTAACGTATATGACAGTCATCTGGAATTTAATCATTTTTCACTGACGTATAATGAAAGACAAAAGTCGTGTCGTGAAATTTGGTGAAAACATTAAGCAGAAGGGCTAAACTTTTGGTGCGCTCTGCCTTGTGGTGGGGCTCTCGTAATGTTTCACGAGTTATATTTTATCTTCGGAAAAAACCGCGACACGACTTTTTTTGTTGATTGTACATGAAAATGAAGTAAGGCTGTTTTTGTTTTATGAAATTTTAAGCCCCAATATGACGTCATCGACCACGTGATATCTGGTGATCTTCAGACATGTTGCCTGGTCTTGGTCCTTATTGACTTAGATAATAATCTCATCTTTGGAAGGTTTGGCTAGGCACTTGCGTAGATGGTTAGGTTAGGTTAGGTTAGGGTATTTATCACGTCTATAATAGTAAGCGGTTAATCAATTTGGTAATCATGACTGACACTGGCGACACTGACCTTTACCCCAACACTACCACTACTACATGTGAGCGTCCATCAACTTTGTCAGTACAGCACAGTAAATTTTGTTCCAACTCCCGCGGGAATAGTGTTGTCGATTACACTTTTAAACAGTTAGTATCGCTTCGTTTTCAGTGTTTCGCTTGTAGACATATTTCATTTTTTTCGGATTTTTTCTTCCTATCTTTTTTGGGGGGCATTTGTTTGTTTTTTGCTGTTTCTGTTTGGTGTATTCTCGTACGAACACTCGTTTTTGAGTACCTGTTAGTTCTTTTTTTTTTACCTGTAGTAACTAAGCGGCTATTTAGTCGTTTATTTAAAGGTTGCAGCGGTCTAGTGGATACAGCACCAACATTATCCTAAGGGACTCTAGTTCGTTCCCAGGGCACCATCAGTCCACCCGGCTGTAAATGGGTCCCTAATTTTATAACAATTGGTGAAACGAAAGGCTTAGTATACAGTGTACTATATCCAAACCGCCCCTAATGACCCATCTGGCCTATACCCTCAGTTCCAAATTTCATACACCTGTAAGTGGATAAAATTGATATACAAACCTTTCTAACACACACACACACACACACGCACACACACACCACACACACACACACACACACACAAACAGAGGGTAAAGTGATGAGGAGTTGCCGATGTTCATATACAGCCAAGGGAACTAGTGATGAAGGACTGCCATGTATATTCATCATACGGATACAAATAATATTAATAATAATACAACAACAATAATACTATGATAATAATAGTAGTATTGAAGTAGTAGCTAAAGTAATGATATACACAGGGTCATATAACACAACTCAACATCTGACACAAACACATAGTAGTGTTCTGACCTCACTAGGGGAAAGGTCACGGCAGGGTTTGCTCCAGAGGGATAATTATCAGATATGGCCAGTGATATGTGCGGTCTTGGGTATGAGAGTTTGTTGACCAAACTGGAGTGGTCCACTGAAGAATTGGCGAGGGCCAAGTTAGAAATTGAGAGGGCCACGTTGGAGAACCTGAAATTAAGGAAAGAGCTGGCGAAGTTAAAAGGAGAGGCTGGACGAGTAAAGCCAGTGTCTGACGAAAAATCAAACGAGTGGAAAGTCGTGAGTAGTGGTAGGACCAAGCTGGTGGTGAAGAAGCACACGAAGGATACGACAACAACGACAACAACAGCTAAGTGTACCAACCCGTTCAGTCCCTTGATAGACGAATTGGACGTTAGTACAGTCAGGGGCAGGGATGACAAGGAAGGTATAAAAACTTTAATTGTTGGTGACTCACAGGTAAGGTACATGGACAGGGCCTTTTGTGGTAAAACCAAAAACAGGATGAGGGTGTGTTTGCCAGGAGCTGGGGTGGGGGATATAGTTGACAGGATGGACAATATCTTGTCTGGTAATGGGAACAAACCCATTATCTGCCTCAGTGCAGGAGGCAATGATATTGGCCGGTGTAGGAGCGAGGAACTTCTTGATAAGTTCAAGGCAGCCATAGATCGTATTAGGACTAAGGGAGGGATCCCTATCATATGCGGTGTCCTGCCTAGAAGGAGAGTTGGCAGTGAATGGTTGTCAAGGGCAGTTGGTGTTAACGACCGTCTTGACAGATATTGCAAGTCAATATCAGTCCCATTCATTGACAACTGGGACAACTTCTATGGCAGAAGGGACCTTTATGCTAGGGATGGGGTGCACCTGTCTAGGGATGGAGTAGCAACCCTGGCTGGGGCTCTAGAGGGGGCAGTTCAAAAGATATCGAAGTCTTTAAACTGCTAAGAGAACATAGGGGCACGGGGGTGGAGGAGACTGCAGTGGGAGCGGGTAAACAAGGCGAAAGATTACAGGGAAATAGTGTTAGGAATGATGACAAAACTAAATTAGACAGGGAGTTTAAAACTAAACGCGGTAAGGGAAGGACTCAGAACACGACTAACTTAAATGTATACTACGCGAACAGTAGAAGTATGAGAAACAAAATGGATGATATTAAGGCCTTGGTATGTACCGAAGAAATCGATATAATTGCATTCACTGAAACATGGATCAACCTAGACACACGTGAATTACCAGTCGAATACCAAATTGCGGGTTACAAACTGTTCCATACCGATAGGCAGACCAGGAAAGGAGGCGGAGTAGCAATCTATGTTAGGGATAATCTGAAGTGTGAAATAAATAAGGAAATAAAAACTGAGAGGAATACAGAAACAATTTGGATAGAATTAAGCGACGGTCGGGAAAAATTAATCACAGGAGTAATATATAGACCCCCCAATCTTGATAGCGTCAATGAGCGACTTATCTGGGATGAAATGCGCAGGGCTTCCATACACAACAAAGTCTGTATAGTAGGCGACTTTAACCTTGGCCAAATAGATTGGACTGTCCTTACGGGTAACTCAGAATCAGAGGATTTTCTCGAGACGATCCAGGACTGTTTCCTAAGTCAACATATAACCGAACCCACACGGGGTAATAATATACTGGATTTAGTTCTGTCGAACAGAGAAAACCTCATTAGCAATGTCGAGGTAGGGAACGAACTTGCAAACAGCGATCACAAAGAAATTCGATTCCAGTTAGATTTTCAGGGCAGACGTAAGGAAAATTCCACTAAAGTACCAGATTTCAGAAGGGCAAACTTTGACAGTTTAAAGAGGCAGCTGAGAGATGGGGTGTCGCGCTTGGCCGTGAACCTGACAGATGACACGGACCTGATAACGAGATCTGAGATTGCCGAGTTCCACGACAATTTAAATAGTGAGTTACTTAATGCACAAAGGCAGAACATACCATACAAAAAACTCAGATCAGACAACAATGACCCTAAATGGATAAATAATTATTTAAAGAACATCATTGGCCAAAGGAAGGCTATAGGTAGAAGGATAAATCGTGGCGAAATTCACCTCCGGGACTATTATAGGGTATTGGCGAGTAGGGTTAAAACCGAGATAAGGAAAGCAAAGAGGAATAATGAGGTAAGGATAGCAAGGGAGGCGAAGACAAACCCCAAAGGATTCTACCAAATGTATCAAACTAAAACACGAGAAAAGATTGGACCAATACGGTCAGACTCCGGCGAGCTCACTGATAACGACGGAGAAATGAGCAATAATTTGAATAAATATTTTTCAACAGTTTTCACCAGCGAAAATTTAAACATGATACCCGAGGCACCGACTCTATTCAGAGATAGTGAAGAAAACAAATTAAGTGAGATAGTAGTGACTAGTAACGATGTTAGTAAGCAAATAGACAAACTAAAGCCTAATAAGTCACCTGGTCCCGATGAGATATTTGCCAGAGTATTAAAGGAATGTAAGGAAGAGCTTAGTATGCCCTTAGCATAGTTGTTTAACATGTCCTTAAAAACAGGTGTAGTACCAGAATCCTGGAGCATAGCGAATGTAATACCGATTTTCAGGAAGGGGGATAGAGCACAATCCTCTAACTACCGCCCAATCAGTCTAACATCAATAGTAGGCAAATTACTGGAAGCAATCATTTCAAACTCTATTCGAAATCACCTGGAGAAGCACAGATTGATCAATGATTCCCAGCATGGCTTCACAAGCGGACGTTCTTGCCTAACTAATCTATTAACATTCTTTTCATCAGTTTTCTAATCAGTGGACGAGGGGCACAATTATGATGTGGTATATCTCGACTTTAGCAAAGCCTTCGACAGAGTCACCCACGAAAGACTAATTAGAAAGGTAGAAGCTCATGGCATCAGAGGTGACATCCTTAAACGGATTAGGACGTGGTTACAGGACAGGAAACAGCCAGTGAGCATTAACGGCACTAAGTCCCATTGGAGCAACGTCACAAGTGGAGTTCCCCAAGGCTCAGTACTTGGACCATTATTGTTTATTATATACATAAACGACATAGATATCGGCATAGACAGCAACATAAGTAAATTTGCTGATGACACTAAAATAGGACGTGTTATCAAATCTGACGAGGACTCGGCAAAACTACAGGAAGATCTAAACAAATTTTTCCAATGGTCTGAAAAATGGCAGATGAAATTCAATGTCGACAAATGTAAAGTACTCAGTATAGGAGATGTAAACAGGGAAACCAGATACCAGATGAACAACGATGCCATAGAGAAATCCGACTGCGAGAGAGATTTAGGAGTAATGATAAGTAGGAACCTTAAGCCAAGTAAACAATGTGTTTTTGCTCGTAACAAGGCTAATAAAGTACTTGGGTTCATACAAAGGAGTGTTAGTTACAAGGCCAGCGAGGTCATCCTAAAACTGTATCTTGCTCTTGTGAGACCACACCTGGATTACGCAGTTCAGTTCTGGTCACCGTATTACAGAATGGATATAGAATCCTTGGAAAGAATTCAGAGGAGAATGACAAGACTAATCCCGGGCATTAGGAACCTTGAGTATAGAGACAGGTTAAAGCATCTTAATTTGCACTCCCTCGAGAGACGTAGAGCGAGGGGCGACCTGATAGAGGTGTATAAGTGGAAGGCAGGGCTAAACAAAGGGGACATTACAAAGTGTAAGATTGTACCATCGTACGATATGTTTTCCCATGTTGAGATGGGGCTTGTCTTTGGTAGCGCCCGGTTGCCAGTCACCAACTGACGCTGTTAGAATAAAGTCTACAAAGAACGTGGTCTATGACTCCAACCTCTCACATGGCGCACTGAGTAGGATATGTCGGGGCCCGACACGCCATTACAGCCCTGACAAGAACGCTGACATGGCCCCTACACGTCCACGATTCTCGACGCCCTCAAGGGGACGCCAGGGCTTCTCTTCACCGGCCGGGAACACCACGCGCGCCCAGCAGCAGGCCATGAGTGCATTGATGGCTCAGATGGCGTCTCTATGTGCTGGCGGTGGTCATGCTTCTATGCCGGTCATGAAGCCCTCAGCAGCTGTCGCCCCAGAGAAGTGTGAGGCAGAAATGCCAGCAGCTGCGTTTAGGACATGGAGGCGGTCCATGGAGTCATGGGTGCTGTTGAACGGGTGGCCACAACTGGTGGCCACACTCCACATTCGCCTGAACTGCGTCCCTGCACTCCAAAGGGTGATTGACTCGAGATACCCCAGCGGTCAGTGGGAGCAGCTCTCGCCCAAAGAAGCCCTGGACGCCATCAGTGGAATGGTTCTTCAATCTTCAAACCAAGCTGTGAAATGGAACGAGTTTTTCAACAGCAAACAAGGTGAAGAGGAGCCCACGAAAAGGTATTTTCAACGATGCTTCGCAGATGCAGTGGAGTGTGAATTTAAATGTCCCACCTGTGATAACGACCTCTCTGAGTACATGCTATTACGTAAAGTTATGGTGGGCCTGAGTAACCCAGTGTTGAAAAGGGAAATTTTTCAGGGGTACTCTAGTTATAATAGTGTTGAAGTGCTTAGAAACAAATGCATGTTATTTGAGGCAGCAGTGAGAGATGCTGGTGTATCGTGTCGTACGTCTGGCCAGGCAGTGGTGGGAACAGCCGCGGAGGCAGTGGCGGTTGGCGATGACCTCACCGGTGAGTCCGAGGTAGCTGCCGCCCGACCTCGACACCCCAGTCGCGTGCACTGCGGTAACTGCGGCACGTCACATGCCTCTGGTAAAAGTAACTGCCCTGCAAGTGGGGCTACATGTCGCAATTGCTGTAAGGTTGGTCACTTCAAAAGGTGTTGTAGGAGTAAGTCAGCCCTAAGTGCTCCTGTGGATGTGTCAGGCGCTGTTACAGTGGCAACAGCCCAGCTATCCCGCCACCCCAGGTTACAAGTGTTCGTGTCCCAGGCCGGGGGCAATTCCCCCGCCACCCCCGTGCTGGCTGTAGCCGACACGGGTGCTAGGTGTGTGTGGCAGGCGCATCCCTGCTCCGGGACA
This sequence comes from Homarus gammarus, assembly GCA_958450375.1. NCBI lineage: Eukaryota > Metazoa > Arthropoda > Malacostraca > Decapoda > Nephropidae > Homarus > Homarus gammarus. The sequence continues at coordinate 278,626 of CAUDMG010002464.1, forward strand.
TCGGTTTGTGTCCGGGGCAACTTCGGGCCCGTAATGGCCTAAGGGACGTGGCGAACAAACAGCTCAAGTGTCTGGGGTCCTCCCCCTGCCGCCTCGGTGTGGACGAGGGGTCCACCGTCCAGGAGGTCTACTTCGTGCAGACAGCCAAGGCCCTCTATCTGTCATTGGAGGCCTGCAAGTACCTCAACTTGGTGCCTGTCGACTTCCCGCTCCATAGACATGCTGTGGCTGCCGTGAGCGATGGAGGGTAGCGGCACACTGCCGACGACCTACCTCCGAACCGTTTACCCGAGAGCAGCCGTTTCCCGCCGAGGCCAGTTGAGATACCCTTGCCTCCTTTGGAGGAGAATGTGGCCAGGCTGGAGGCATGGCTACTCACGCACTTTTCGTCTACCGCATTCAACACCAGCAGGTCCCCACTGCCAGTCACGACTGGTCCCCCTCACCGTATCCACCTGACGCCCGGCACAACCCCCTACGCCTGTCACACACCCGCTCCCGTTCGGAAACACTGGGAAGCGGAGGTGAAGGCCCAGTTGGAGGAGGATGTCAGGAGAGGAGTCATCCAGCCAGTGCCTGCTGGTGAGGCTACGGAGTGGTGCGCCAGGATGGTCGTGGTGGCCAAGAAAAACGGTCAGCCCAGGAGCACTGTAGACTTCCAACGCCTCAATGCAAGCTGTCTGAGGGAGACGCACCACACACCCGCACCATTCGACATGGTGTCTGGGGTGCCAGTGCACTCGTTCAAAACCGCCGCCGACGCCTTTTGGGGATTTCATCAAGTGGAGTTGGAGGAGGAGAGTAGACGCCTGACCACATTCATCACGCCGTGGGGACGTTTTCGATACTGCAGGACGCCCATGGGACATTGCTCCGCGTCAGATGCTCACACCAAGAGGTTTGACGACGCCATTCAGGATGTGCCCCGCAAGTACAAGTGCGTGGATGACACTCCTCTATGACTCCAGTGTGAAGGGGGCGTTCTGGCACACTTACGATTTTCTGGAGACCTGCGCTCGCACAGGTATCACGCTGAAACCAGAAAAGTTCTTGTTCTGCAGGAGAGAAGCTGAGTTTGTGGGTTTCCTCCTGGGGTGGGACCTGTACCAGCCCACTGCCCAACGTCTGTCAGCCATCAAGGACTTCCCCATGCCGGATCAGCCATCAATCACTGACATCAGGTCCTGGCATGGCCTGGTTAATCAGTTGGCTCCCTTCCTTGCCACTGCACCTGTGATGGAGCCCTTCCGTGAGCTCCTGAAGAAGCCAGTGGGCAAGCGGGTGTATTGGGACGACCAGCTGCGGCTCAAGTTTCGCCAGGCCCAGGACACCATCTGTCAGTTGGCCAGAGACGGCTTGGTGTACTACGACAAGTCCAGGCCTACGGCAGCTGTCACCGATTGGAGCAGGGAGGGCATCGGCTTCGTCGTCCTGCAACAATACTGTGCCTGTGCCTCTCCAGAGACGCCCTTCTGCTGCAGAGGAGGGTGGCGGTTGGCTGTGTGTGGTAGCCGACATCTGAGCACGGCCGAGGCCGGTTATGCTGCAGTAGAAGGGGAGGCCCTGGCTGTGGTGTGGTGCCTGCGCAAGGCCAGGCTGTTACTCCTCGGCTGCCCGAACCTCATTCTGGTGACGGACCACCGCCCCTTAGTTGGCTTGCTAGGGGACAGAGCCTTCACGGATGTGGCGAATCCGCGCCTGTTCAGGCTCAAGGAGAAGACCCTGCAGTACCGATTTACGGTCAAATACTTGCCAGGGAAGTGGAACTGTGCAGCTGACGCCCTATCCCGCTTCCCCTCCCTCAGGGCAGCACCTGATGCGGAGGACATGGACCAAGAGGAGGACCTGTGCGCTGCAGTGTGTGCAGTCACAATCGCAGCACTGGATCAGGATGGTTGCATCACTATGGACGAAGACACAGTATGCAAAGCGGCTGCGGACGACCCAGCGTACCAGATTCTAGTGTCGAGGGTGCTGGCGGGCGACTGGCACCCCCACAAGTCACAGGAGGTGGCCTGTCTGCGCCCGTACTTCTCGGTGAGGGACAGGTTGGCTGTGGTCAGGGGTTTGGTCACCTACACCTTTGACCAGGGCTGCATGCGCCTTGTCATCCCCGACTCCCTCCGCCACCGGGTCGCCGTTAACCTGCACGTGGGGCACCAGGGCCTCGACTCAATGCTCAGGCGGGCCCGGCAGTCTGTGTATTGGCCTGGCATGGAGGGTGACCTGCAGTATCATCGGTCCCGGTGTGCTGCTTGCGAGACCCACGCTCCTTCCCAGCCTCCGGAGTCGTTGGTTCTGACCCCAGCGCCAGACTATCCCTTTCAACAAGTGGTGGCCGATTTGTTCCACCTGCAGGGCCGCACGTACCTAGCATATGCTGACCGACTGACAGGTTGGCTGGAGATCGCCCACTTCCCGAACGAGGCCACCTCTGGAAGAATCATCGCCAGTCTGCGGGCCTACTTCACGAGGTGGGGGGTACCTGAGCAGATCTCCACAGATGGAGGTACCAACCTTGCCAGCCTTGAGATGACAGATTTCCTCAAGTCATGGGGGTCGAGGTGCGCCTCTCGTCGGCCCACTTCCCCCAGTCCAATGGCACGGCAGAGGCTGGGGTCAAGGCTGCCAAGAGGCTCCTCAGGGATAACACTGGGCCCGGGGGTAGCCTGGACTGCGATAGGACATCCCAGGCCCTCCTCCAGTACCCGAACACGCCTCTGCGGGGGGTGAACAAGTCGCCCGCCCAACTTGCCACCGGCCGCCAGCTCCGTGACGGCGTTCCCGTGGCCAGACAGCACTATAAGGTGGACCAGCACTGGCGGCGGGCACTTCGTATGAGGGAGGTGCGCTTGGCCGAAACACAGGATGGGGTCCTGTCGCGGAGGGAGGTATCCCGCCAGCTGGCTCCCCTAGCCGTGGGCACGCAGGTGCGTGTGCAGGACGCAGCTACCAAGCTCTGGGACAGGACAGGCATAGTGGTGGAAGCCCGCCCTCACAGGCAGTATGCCGTCAGGTTGGGTGGCAGTGGCAGGGTGTCCATCCTCAACAGACGCCACCTGCGAAACGGCTCCACACCTGTGCCTACTACTCCGGTGGTGCACCAAGCTGTGCCTCCTGGCCCCCCTTCTGCTGTGCCCTCCATACCCGCGCCCTCCTCCGCACCCACGGCCCCTCCCCAGTCGAGCGCGGCCAGGCCCAGGAGAGGCCGTAGGCCTCCGGGCTGGTTGACGGACTACGTGGTGTAGTGTATGTGATGTAAAATCAGTTTAGAAGTTTTTTTTTTTTTTTTTTTTTTTTCCTTTGTTTGACTCGTTTTTCCTGCATTATTGTTGTTTTTATGAATGCATTGTGTTACGAGTTGGGGATTTAGAATATAGTTATACGTCTACCCAGATCCCAACAGGTAACAACAAAAAAAAACAAAGACAATCGGACTAAAAAAAGGGTAGACAAAGGATGCGAGTTTTCGTTGTATATAATAAAGTACCATAAATTCCTTAACAAAATATTCAGCTTATAAACTACCCTTAACCAAACTTAACCTAAACACGAACAGTATATACATAGTAATAAAACATAGAACAATAGTGAAGCAATGTGGAGGGGGGAGAGGCAATACAAGATTACAAATACTTAAGTGAGGAGCTGAGATGGCTGACGGGCAAGGCTGAGTATGGTAGAAGACGGTAAATAGTCACTGTGCCGTAGGTTTCCAGGATAGGTGATCCTGTGGTCGCTTCCCAGAGTGAAGTGTCCTCTCCTCGAATTGGAGCTGACAAAGTAGACTGAGGCGGAAGTGACGCAACAACCAGGATATGGAGAAGGGAAACCCGGGAGTGGTAACTAAGACGAGCCATACTCGTGTTTCGTCCCTAGATGGCGTTGCTCGTGGTGCTGGGTAGGTAGATGAAGACAATCGGTGGAGGGGTTCGTAACACACCCCCCCTCCAAAGACCTTCGTAGCGCGGGCGCGAAGGAGGTGATCACCTGGTGCGTCTGGAGAGTAGCTGCTACATTTCCACTGGAGCTCGGGATAAGGAGTCTGCAATCAGGTTTTCCACCCCCTTTATGTGCCGGACTTGTAGATTATACGGCTGGGTGAGGAGAGCCCAGCGGAGGATTCGCTGGTTGGAGGTCTTGTTGGTTTGGATGAACGTGAGTGGGTTATGGTCGGTGAAGACCAGGGTTGTTTGTGGGCAAGACTGGAGGTAACATTCAAACTTCTTTATTGCCAACACCAGAGCCAGGGCCTCCTTCTCTATGGTCGAGTAGTTGGTCTGATGTTTTTTCAACTTGGCGGAGTAATATGCCACAGGGTGAAGGACATCAGTGGTTGGGTCGGGTTGTAGGAGCACAGCCCCCACTCCGACACCACTAGCGTCGATTTGCAGATGGAAGGGCAAGGTGTAGTCAGGGGGGTGGACTACAGGCTTACAGGCAAGGAAGGCTTTGAGGCGGTGGAAAGACTGGTCGCACTTCTGGTTCCAGATGTAAGGGACCGCAGAACTGGTAAGGTCTGTGAGGGGTCCGGCCACGCTGGAGAAGTTACTGCAGAACCGACGGTAGTAGCCGCACATCCCCAGGAAGCGCATGAGTTCCTTCCTCGTCCTTGGAGTGGGGAAGGACAAGATGGCTTCAACGTTTGCGTCCTTGGGTCTCACCATACCATGCCCAACGATATGTCCCAGGTAAGTCACCGAGGCCCGGCCAAAAGCAGATTTAGCCAGGTTTATGGTGAATCCAGTCTCTTGCAGTCGTGCAAACAGTATCTCCAAACGCACCAGATGTTCGTCCCAGCTGTCCGACACCACCACCAGGTCATCCAGGTAGGCGAACGTCCCACCTAGGTCTTGAATAAGGTAGTTTATGGCCCTCTGGAATGTGGCCGGAGCATTAGAAAAGCCAAACGCCATAACCAAATATTGAAAAAGACCAAATGGAGTTATAAATGCCGAGATTATTTTTGCCCTATCCGTGAGTCCTACTTGATAATAGCCTTTCAACAGGTCTATGGTACTGATAAATTGGGCACAGCCTATGCTGTCTATTATATCTTCAATCAAAGGTAAAGGGTAGGAGTCAGAGACAGTGACCTGGTTCACTTTACGATAATCTGTACAGAAACGAAAGGTGCCATCGGGTTTTGGAATGAGAAGGCAAGGTGAAGCCCAGGGGGAGGTACTAGGCTCAGCTAAGTTATGTTTTAACAAAAAATCTACCTCTTTCATAATCGATTTTTTTTGTGGACTTAGACGATATGCTGATTGCCTAATGGGTTGTACATCACCTGAGATTAGTTTAATATCATGTTTAAGTATATTGCAAAACCCTGGGAGGTCTGACGTGACTTTAGGAAATGTTGATAATAACTTAGTGAGATCTTTTGCTTGAGATGGATTCAGAACAGAAAAATACTCATCCAAATTGTTGAGTATGTGACTGTTAGCAGGGTTCTCTTTAGGTAGAGGGAAGTCTAAATTCTCCAATAGGTCCATGTCATCTGTCTCCGGCCCTGACAAAACCGTATGCAATACAGGTAGGCTTACAGCCTCTGGGATGTCTTCCTCTGACTGCCTGGAATGGTAAAGTTTCATGAGATTAATGTGAACAAGTTGTGAATCTTTTCTGCGATCAGGAGTATGGACTATATAGTTGAGAGGAGATAGTTTATTAGCAACTATATAGGGACCAGTAAACTTGCTTTTAAGGGGAGAGCCTGGAATGGGTAGAAAGAGTAACACTTTGTCACCTGGAGAAAATGATCTTTTAACTAATTTAGGTTGGGACTTCACCATTTTCTCTTGGACTTTTTTTAAGTTTGACTGAGCAATGGTTCGGACTTCAGTTAATTTGTCCCGTAAAGTGTCAATGTATTGGGAAACTGTTGCGGGCTTAATAGATGGAGTGTCAAACCACTGCTCCTTTACTATTTTAAGGGGTCCCCTAATTTGTCTCCCATATAGTAACTCGAACGGGGAGAATCCCAATGACTCCTGGGGACATTCCCTGATGGCAAAGAGTAACAAGTCTATGCTTTCATCCCATTCCTTTTGGTGTTCTATACAGTATTTTTTGATCATTGATTTGAAAGTTTGATGGAACCGTTCCAAGCAACCTTGGGATTGTGGGTGGTAAGCCGAAGATGTACAATGGTCCACACTGAGGTCTTTCATCACCTGTTCGAAAAGATTGCTCGTAAAATTGGTGCCCTGATCAGATTGGATCTCTTTAGGAATGCCCACTGAAGTGAAAAGATGCAAAAGATGTTTGATTACGTTTTTTGAAGTGATGCTTTTAAGGGGAAAAGCCTCAGGATAACGTGTACTGGTATCCATAACTGTGAGCAGGAATTGATTTCCCTTCTTAGTCTTTGGTAATGGGCCCACACAATCCACAACAATCTTTTCAAATGGGGTAGAAAATACTGGGATGGGCTTAATGGGAGCTGCTGGTATACTTTCATTTGGTTTTCCTACCATTTGACAAATATGACAAGATTTTAGGTATTGTGACACATCCTTCCTAAGTCCAGGCCAGTAATAGTGTTGGAGGAGCTTTTTATATGTTTTCAGGATTCCCAAATGTCCTGAAATACCATCATGGGCAAGGGCAATTAATGCTGGTCTGACTGAAGCTGGAATTACCACTTGATGTATTTCAGACCACGTGTCTAGATGGGCAAGCTCAGGGGGCCTATAGGCCCTCATCAAAACCCCTTCATGATAATAAAAACACGGAAGGGTGTTAAAATCTTTACCCTCAACTGCTGCATGATGAAGTTTATTCAAAGATGGATCAGATTGTTGGGCTTTAATGAGCTCATCCTTACTTATCGTCTTATTGTACAGATCTTCTGTGGGTAGGAAGATATTGGAGGTGGTTTTAGATGAAGAGGGCCCATTCCGCACACTCTGTGACCGGGTGACAGCACAAGATGGGAAAAGATGAGGAATAGTTTCTTTAAGGTCAGTGGTGGAGTTGACAGGTAAGGGAGAGTCGACTGTCTTTATGTTAGGAACCACTAGATCTCCTACCAAGTCATTACCCAATAATAAATGAATGCCACACACAGGCATTGGGTCTTTCCTTATGGCTATTTGCACTTCCCCAGTAATCAAGGGACATTGGAGGTGCACTTTAGCTAAAGGATAGGAAGAATGGGACGAGAGATCTGAAATTAGAACACTCTCATTTGTAAATGCGGTAGATATATCAGGAATGACGTTAAACAGGAGGATAGATTGTGCTGCGCCCGTATCACGTAGTATACGAATAGGGAAAGAACGAGACCCTTCTATGATTGAAATTTTTCCCTCATAGGTGAATGAAGAGAAGAGATCCTGATGGGGCCTTTCCACATTGGCATTTGCTATTGGTTTGGATTTGGGATCCAGGGAACTACTTTTAGCAATTCGACACTTTGGGTGTTTACAATTCTGGATCGTATGGCCTGGGTTTTTACAGTAAGAACAAGTAAGCTTAGTTGCATCGGGGGGAGTAGGTGTGGGACCTTTCGACCTACCACTCACGTTCCCAAGGTTATCATCAGAGGAGGACCTAACATGTCGGGAAGTACCACGTTCTCTACTGCCCAGTGACTCCACCAACAAAGCATACGCATCAGCCAGCTCAGCAGCACGCCCTAAATTAACCTCTCCACGCTCCTCCACATGCTTCAAGATGTGAAATGGTATCTTGCTTTTCCACTCCTCCAGGACTACCAAATTTAACAAATCCTGAAATGTGGAGGTCTCTGTAGCCTCTAACCACTTCTTAAAAAACCTAAGCTTTTCTTGAGCAAACTCAACAAAGGTGTGTGAAAATGGTTTGGTTAGTTTACGAAACTTCTGCCGGTATCCATCTGGCGTGATAGCATAAGAGGTGAGGATATTCTTTTTTACGTTATCATAGTCATCAGTCTGGTCTAAACAGTTATAAACTCTGCGAGCCTTACCATATAATTTAGGAACTAACACTGACACCCACTGGTCCTTTGGCCACTCATTCTTCGCGGCTATTTTCTCAAAAGTCCTAAATGACCCGTCCATATCGGATTCATCAAACCCGGGAACAAGGGAAGAAGCAGTAGCAGGGTTAAAAGCAGCGAGTTTCTCTCTTAATGCCACTTCTTTTGATTTAAACTCCGATGTTAAAGTGACTTCTGTCTCTCTCACCTGTAGTTCTTTCAGTTTAACCGCCTGCACCAACTTGGCCTGTTCCATCCTTTCTTCATGGTCCAACTTGTACTCAAACTTGGCCTGTTCCAACTTGGCCTGTTCCATCCTTTCTTCAGGGTCCAACTTGGCCACCTGCTCCAACTCGAGTTCTTTCATTTTGATTTGGAACTCGAACCTAGCTCGTTCTAGTTCTAAGGGGTCTATTCGTTGTGTTTCTTCTTGAGGGCTAGCCAGACCTGAGGCAACTTCTGGGTGAGGAGGGGTGGTGGATAGTGGTTGAAGTTTCTTGGACATGGGCGTTAATCTGTCAACAGCGGATTCTTTTAAAACTTCTTGTTGAACCAACACTTCAATCACATGATTTTTTAACATTTCCTTAGTCAGTTGCTGTGAAAATGGGATATTGTAATAGTTGGCTATTTCTTTCCATTCTTTCTTCAGGATATTAACACGTAATTTAGCTACGGAAGGATTTTCAATAAAATCCTGGAGATCAAAACCTGAGGTGGCCATTGTTAATAAAAATAGGATAAATTAACTAATGGTCAAAAGATAAGATAAGTGGATAACCCTAGAAAATATCACGGCAGTGGATAACCAGAAAGTCCCGGAAACTAACCAAGTTATACCTAGGGAAATTACACTTATGATTATTGTTCTTCTGAGAAGATCCTTAGATAAGGACAAGAGACTTGAAAGAGGTAGGGCGTATTACGGCATTAATATAAAGATCCGGATTAACAACCCTGATATACTTGAAAGAGGTAGGGCGTATTACGGCATTAATATAAAGATCCGGATTAACAACCCTGATATACTTGAAAGAGGTAGGGCGTATTACGGCATTAATATAAAGATCCGGATTAACAACCCTGAATGAGATAATGAGAAGAACAATAATGGAGGCTTTATAATTATGGGGTCCTGGTAGAGAGGGGCGTCCCAAGATATCACTTCACTCTAAACTAGTAACTATGGAACAGCCTACTCTGGAGTGAGGGTACGGCATTAAACAGATCCGGATTCTTCCCTACACTCGATAAGACTTACCACACGACTGCCACGTGTAATAACAGGTAAGCCTTATGACACTTGGAACCTATTATCCTACGTCTGTCACTCTTACTGTACGATAATACCAATATATGCACACACATATGAAGGAAACTTTAAACCACCGTAAAGCAATTGTAAACAGAAGTGACTGGGAGGGGTAATTAACACTGAGTAACAAGGGAGGAAGGAATATGGTACTTAAGGTCGTGTCCTGTCACGGTCGCCATTTGTTACGAGTTGGGGATTTAGAATATAGTTATACGTCTACCCAGATCCCAACAGGTAACAACAAAAAAAAAACAAAGACAATCGGACTAAAAAAAGGGTAGACAAAGGATGCGAGTTTTCGTTGTATATAATAAAGTACCATAAATTCCTTAACAAAATATTCAGCTTATAAACTACCCTTAACCAAACTTAACCTAAACACGAACAGTATATACATAGTAATAAAACATAGAACAATAGTGAAGCAATGTGGAGGGGGGAGAGGCAATACAAGATTACAAATACTTAAGTGAGGAGCTGAGATGGCTGACGGGCAAGGCTGAGTATGGTAGAAGACGGTAAATAGTCACTGTGCCGTAGGTTTCCAGGATAGGTGATCCTGTGGTCGCTTCCCAGAGTGAAGTGTCCTCTCCTCGAATTGGAGCTGACAAAGTAGACTGAGGCGGAAGTGACGCAACAACCAGGATATGGAGAAGGGAAACCCGGGAGTGGTAACTAAGACGAGCCATACTCGTGTTTCGTCCCTAGATGGCGTTGCTCGTGGTGCTGGGTAGGTAGATGAAGACAATCGGTGGAGGGGTTCGTAACAATTGTTTTCCTTTTGTTAGTTCAAATGTGCATTGTCATTTCCTTTTAACTTGGGGGGGGAGATGTAAGATTGTACCATCGTACGATATGTTTTCCCATGTTGAGATGGGGGCTTGTCTTTGGCAGCGCCCGGTTGCCAGTCTCCAGCTGACGCTGTTAGAATAAAGTCTATAAAGAACGTGGTCTATGACTCCAACCTCTCACACAAAGGTACTCAAATTATCCAACCAGGAGCGAACTCGTAACAATGGTTTTAAATTAGACAAATTTAGATTTAGGCGTGAAATAGGTAAACACTGGTTTGGAAACACAGTAGTGGATGAATGGAACAAGTTACCAAATATCATCATTAACTCGAATACTCTGAATTGCTTCAAACATAGGTTGGATGCTCATATGAGCAATAGGGGTTGGGTGTAAACGGGACTGCCCAGTATGGGCCAATAGGCCCGCTGCAGTTTCCTCCATTCTTATGTTCTTATAGATATCATACACGTGTTAAAATAATATAACAATTCATGTCATACTCTCATATTATCTCCACTAACCACCCACCAACCCTCAACCCCCCCTCCCCCCTCCTGTTCTCTCCAGTCAATATTCCAACACTTCAGTATCTCTCTCTCTTTCTCTCTCTCTCTCTCTCTCTCTCCTCCCTTCACTACTTTTCCTTACCCCCATCTATCCTTCTCACTTTTACCATTCCAATGTTTCCCTCTCCCTCCCTACCCATTTCCCCTTTCATCTCCTGTTTCCCTCTCCTTCCCTTTCTCCATCTCCTTCCTTCTCTCCCCCTCTACTAATATCCCTACTCTATTATCCCCACCTCTGCCTCTCACCCCATTATCTCCATGTTACCTCCCTCCCTCCTTCCTCCCCCCCCCTTCCCCCTTCCTTCCTTCCCCCCGCACTAATAATACCTGTGACCTTGTGGGAGGGGGAGGAAAGTGTTAACCCACCACCCTTCATACTTAAAAAAGAAACAAACACTAAAATAGACAATTCTCCCCCAGGTTTTTCCTTTTACGATAATTATTGTTGTTGTGAACGTTCCTTTAAGAGAAATCCTTAACTTTAGGATTTTATGTCATTAGATTAAGTCCTGGGTATTTTTTGTATCGGTTTATTCTCGATTTGGATTTTGTTTTCTTTTTTAGGATTTTTGTTTGATGTAGAAATGAACACCTAGTGAACAGCCGGCGCTACAGTATCCTGGTAGCGCCTAGTTCTTGTACAGTATTGTTAACAGTGATACCTTGTTCTGTTGGTATAAAGTCTCTTAAGAACGTGTACTGTACAACTAGTCAGGTTTATTAGTACCTATTGTCATACAGGAGTGTTTAAGATTATTAATACCTATTGATTATTCAGAAGGTGTGGAAATAGGAGACACAAAAGTACAAAGGAATGTGGAAGTAATTTGAAATGTTGGGAATTAGATGAACTTGTGTAGCTATAAATCAAGAGTTTGGATTTTAATCAGTAGAGAACAGGTAAGCTTTTGAGTCATTACAGGTGTGTTATGGTATATTATCTATTACATATACTCCATTTACATTACATTACGTTACATTATATTACATTAAAATGCATCACATTACCCTTTCCTCGTCTTCTGGTAATGATAATGATTTTTTTTTTAATTTACGTTTAACAGTTTTATATATGCCCTACTAGTCAAACTGCCAGACCAACAAAGAATTTTTCTCGGCCATCAGCAGGCATACGGACAGATCTATACCAAATACCTGTACCTTTTGTTCTCATCCACACCCGTATCCATCATGCTACACGTTAATCTATTGCAATAGTTGTTTAGTTTCAGAAGATTTTTAAAAGCATTTCCATCACACGCTGTAAACTTCTTCCCGATCCATAAATGATGAAAGTATTTGTGTTTTGTGAGTCTCTTTATTGAGGCAGGGGGGTGGAGGGGGTCATGAATGTGTGAGTGTGTCTTGGGGAATAGCTGTGCCAGTTGGTAGTGTGTTGAGTGCGTGGTGGAGTTTATTAGTAGTTGACTGGAGGTTTATGGTTGGGGGGAGTACAATTTAAGGCTCTTTGGCTCTTTCCTAGACGGGTTTGTTTCTCCAAAAGTTTTCAATTAGTACTTATGTTTTTTACTGTGTGGTTTTTTTATGAGTGTGTGTGTTTGGAGATGGTTTTTATTTTGTTTTAGTTTATTTTTATGGATGGCTATGGTGTCTCTTATTAATATACCGTAGTGAGCGAAATTCCCTGGACATATTTGGTAATTTCTGAATATGAGATTTTAGCAAAATAATCACATATATATGAAGGTTAACCACACTAACCCAACCTAACCTAACCTAATCTAACTTAACACTAATCTAACCTTACCTTACCTAACCTTCACGTGATAATGAGCTAGTATTGATTGTCGGTCTCTTAACTGCTGCTGTGTGTCGCAGTTAGTTGGTTTCATCTTTCATTGAATCGTAAACTAAATATTTAACACCTGTCAAATATAACCTTCAGGAAATCCAAGTTTGTGTTCTGTTTTTGTCTCCTTCTCTCTGATATTTGTTTTTGTTTTTTCGTGTTTTTTTTATGTGACTGTTTGTTTTTTTCTGTTTTGTTGTGTTTCGTGAGTTTTTTCTTTGTTATATTCAGAGTTTTTGTTTTTAGTATTGGTGGTTTTGCTTTTTTTTGTATATGATTTTGTCCTTTGCTTTTATCCTTTTTTTCTTTGTTTTATTTGTTGTTGTATTTGCTGTATCGTATCGGCTTTTTAGTTTTTTTTTCATTTTCTCTCTTTATGTTTTTGGTTTATTTGGGTGTTTTATTAATTTTTTTGCCTTTATAGTATTTTTGTCTCACTTTGCGATATTTTCATTACTTCACCTCTGTTTTTTTTTCATTGGTCATTATTTTATTTTATTTTTAGATCACATAAAGATTAACCACCTGAGTTTATTTCACGTGATAATTAAACACCCTAATGCTGCTATCTTAGGTAGTTTTTTTTAAGTGGAAGCAACACCTGAAGTCAGTAACTTGCTTCTGTTGTCAATAGGGAGGATCAGGGCGTGTGCAGCAGGCGATAGCGAACACGAGAACAGTAAACGTCGGAATAGTTGATGCAGATAATGTGATTTATAACCTCGTCGGGTGCCATAAACGGGTCGAATTTATCCCCAGCGAAACATAAAACGCGACATGATTGACGGCCGAGATAAAACGTTTGATTTAAGTGTCTTTACTGATATATTTTTGCTCTTGTGACAATTTTCCGACATTTTGTGTGTAATGGTTAATTCCTATTGATTACTACCTGTGTGTAAAGTAATTTTCAGTCTTAATGTTCTAACTTCTTTATGTGTAATATTATCCTTAAATTGTAATATTATGCTGTATCAATTAGTTTAGTTTTATTTCCTTAGCAAAAATTAAATCCAGTTAATATACCAAACCTAAATTGTTCCAAGTTTAATTGAAATCAATGATCAGGAAAAAAATAATAAAAAGTAATATATTCTCATTGACAAGAGTTTTAAATTTGTGAAAACTTCCCAGCGTCGAAAACTTGCATAGTTTAGTGTTCTTATATCAATTAGCATATTGTAATTAATTATCAGAACTTAATTATCTAGGGTATTATTAACGCAATTATCCATATTTCAAAATTTCGACCACAGATCCTTAATCAGCGTTTCCATGGACGACCTATACTGAGATTTTAAACATAATTAACAATCAAAACTTCATAATCAAGCCACCACTGACATAACCTTCTAGTATAGGAGGAATCTTATATGTATAACCTATATGGTGGGCTTATGTGGTATATAATTGAGAGACGAACACTATAGTAAAACACAAAGACACTGATTCGGAAAAAAATGTTTCGATTCGATATTGTCCAGGAGATTGTAGCCCAGATCACGTTAATATTAGGACACGTAAGCTAGATATGGTCGTGTTCTCTCTTTGTCATAGAGGATAAAGTTGTTTTCCACAGGACGTGTTACCGATATGAATCTCTCTTGAATCATAGCAGGAGGCCGGAATATCAACAACTTATTTGGGGCGAAATTCAAGTATGGACGACTTGAGGAAAAAAAAAGAAGGGGAGGATGAATTTATTGATAGAAGAGAGGCGAAAAAGATGGTGAAATATGGGAAGCCCAGCAGGATGGGGATCAAGTGACTGAGGGAGGCAATGATGGAGGGATGTTAGCGGACACGAGGGTTTTTCCAGGGTAATTTATGTGAGAGCCTGGAATGACTGTAGGGGTGGGTGAAGGTGTTGGATACTCGGGTAGCTATAACGTAGGTAGGGCGTTAAAACTTGTGGATTTTGGAAAGGTCTAGCGATGGTAGGATAGAAGAGGCGGGGATATTGGATAAGCATTAAGGTGGTAGGGTGGTAAAGCCGTAGATTTTAGATAGATATATATTAAAGGTAAGGTATTTGAGGAGTAAATATTGGACAGGTATAAACGATGGTAAGATATTAAAAACAAGATGGTTATAGTTATTGTATTTATTTATAAAGAATATTAAAAAAAACTACGAATAAGAAAAAAAATGATAAAATGATACAATTTCATTAAGCCAAAACTTGAGGTATACTTCAGGGTGGTAAATATAGGAATAATAAAGAATGTTGTTGACTGAGCGAGAAACGAGCAAGGAAGAAGAGAATCGGAGAAGACAGGTGGGTGTGTGATGCAAATATTTACCTTAAGTTTTAACACTTTAGAAAATATTTAGGTAAAAAAATATATAAAAAGTTGATGCGTATTCAAGTAAAGATTTTTTTGTGTGGACTTGAAAAAGGTTTGGTGGTGAATAAACAGATTTGAGTTTGAGAATATGACAGGAAAGGATGGCTGGGCGGATGAATAGATAGATGGAGTGAAGGAAAGATCTTCTAGTGGTGGAAGACGTCGTGATGGTTTGGTTATATACAGCAAGAGTAAAGGAACAACTGAGGAAGGTGTAAGTGGTTTGAATATGAAGTGGTTCTGGTATCAAATGGTTCGGGTATTAAATGGTTCGGGTATCAAATAGTTCGGATATGAAATGGTTTGAATATGTAGTGGTTCTGGTATCAAATGGTTCAGGTATCAAATGGTTCGGGTATTAAATGGTTCGGGTATCAAGTGGTTCGGATATGAAATGGTTTGAGTATGTAGTGGTTCTGGTATCAAATGGTTCGGGTATTAAATGGTTCGGGTATCAAATAGTTCGGATATGAAATGGTTTGAATATGTAGTGGTTCTGGTATCAAATGGTTCAGGTATCAAATGGTTCGGGTATTAAATGGTTCGGGTATCAAGTGGTTCGGATATGAAATGGTTTGAATATGCAATGGTTCTGGTATCTAATGGTTCGGGTGTCAAATGGTTCTGGTATCAAATAGTTCGGATACTGAGTGATTCGGATATCAAATAGTTCTGATACGAAGTGGTTTGGATACAGAGGGGGTTCGAATATAAAGTAGTGCAGCAGCATGGGTGTGTTGCTCACGAGGAAGTTAGATATTATTAGATAGGAGTGTTAAGAGACCTCTTGCATATCTGGAAATACTGTGTACTGTACGTGGAAGAAGAGAATAAGGAGGACGATCAAATTTTAAGTGAAGGAAGGAAAGTTATGTTCCTGTGGGCAGATGATACTGTGCTAATGGTCGCTAGTGAATAAGAATAAGCAAAAGTTAAAGGGGAAATTAGATAAAGAATAGTAATAACTGAAAAATCAATGATAAACAAGAAAAAATACGATAATTGAATAAGGATACGGTAGTTAGTTAGTTTGTCTGATTCAAAACATTAATATAATCATAGAGGTTTAAAATATCACTTGTTTTTTATAATAGGTTTTGTTAAAGGTGGAAACACGGACACTACAGTAAGGTATTAAGGTGAGTGTTGGATTATAGTCGAGCTCCCGAGGGAAAGTTTTGAGGGCGGTGAGGTAAAGACAGTGAACTTTACGAGTGTGGTGGTGGGCTGTTTGAAGGCTCTCTTAAACACTCCTTTGATCTATGTGAATGAAATGTGGGTTTACGGAACTCAGAATGGCGGCGAGAGTATAAACATTGGATGTATGATTTTTTTTTTTTTTTTTTTTTAGACGCTGGAAAGAAAGTGTATTGTGTAAACACGCGTGGGTAGTGGGATGGGAAAGTGTGGTGAAGCATAGAAGAGGAACTTGCCTAAAATGAACGGAGTTGGTGTAATGGTGTGATCTTATGGTGAAAAATATGAATGATGTGAGAGAGAGAGAGAGAGAGAGAGAGAGAGAGAGAGAGAGAGAGAGAGAGAGAGATTTGTCCTACATTACCTTTTGCTGTAAATCTTAAAAAAAAAGTGGTTCAGTGTTTTGATTAATGTAGTAGTTCCATATTTGTATTGTGTATAATACTGTACATCATCATGATTCTTCTTGTCAGTAATCGAAATGTATTTGTATATGAGGTCAGGTAAAACTCCTAATTGGTGGTGTTCCCGCCTCTAAATTTAGAACAGGTGAACTTAGTCTCACATATTATAGTCAGAAATATATTCTGTGTGATGTGAACTTTATACTTCTTGAGAACTATATTTACCCAATGAAGACCGAGTCATCGTACTTAGGGGCATAATCTCATTGTATTTAAAAGATTAAGAAATCGTACTTAAAATCATTGTAATTAAATCAATAAGACATCTTTCATTATAAACAAAGAATTAGAACAGTACACAGAGGGACAAAGGATTGTCATTATACACAAGGGGTGAGGGTATTTTACTCACTGGGTCAAGTCATCATACTGAAGGCCGGGCATCATCCTGGAGGGTTGAAGCTGAAGTATAATAACGTGGGTCGCTTTGTTACAGAATACGTGCATTCATGACAGGATGCACTACACGAGGCACTACAGGAGATGGTTCTCTTTAACTGTAGGTGAAATATACTGTAGCTACACGTTTATACCGCATATATCTACCTACGATATTTTGCTGTCTCTGTATAATAACTTTTGTTTTATACAATTACAAAAGACTAAACTAATGGACATAGGGCTATGTATAATGGGCTTTGTTCATGGCTGTTCGTGTTAATTATGTTACACCTTGTATTTAATTGAATATACACCTCAGTCCTCCTATTCAACTGGCTACCGTATCCACCATTTAACTAATGTGCACTACGCGTGGTTAGTCTCGTAATATGACAGGACTTTCGGATATATCACTTTCATTTATTTCACATAACTATTTCCCCCGAACTCATATCCTGTTGTGAAGAAGGGAAAAAAATCGTCTGTTTCTCATTTTGATGAATGTGAACACTTTATTGTGATCAATTTGTTGATGTTAAGTTTATGTCCTTATGACGTGTAGTAAAGAATGTTTTGGGGAAAAAAAAGATGTCAAACTGTCTGTACGACTGAGTAGTGTGTTTATCATGAAGGTAGATGCAGGATATAACAGGAACGGGAAACTCGCTCACACACCCTCGGGATAAAGTATTGTTTGTCTCTTTATATCATGTTATTCATCCAAAGACATACAGAACACAACTATTTCGTGAGATTGTTTCGAAGATTACATAGAACGTTGTAATCACCCGAACGAAGAATATAGTTGGTGGTCAGAAGCTAATACTATGCCTGAGATGTTCACAGATGTTCACAGCTCCTGACACTAAACTCGTAACATCAAAACATTAGCTGTCACACCTTTACGTCTCCCCCAAAGCACAAGGAATGTCCTGACAATAACCCTGTATGATAAAGTATATGTAAATCGTTCACGTGAGCGGTTCCTGAGATTGCTCTTCCATTTTTATGCAATAGTTTCTCTGTACAATATGTGTTGGTGTTTACCTGTACCCAGTGAAGACTTTGTTATGATCGTAGTCGTCCGTTCAGTTCGTCTTGGGTAACTTGTACATAAGGTAACAAGATTCTATAGCCGCTGTGTTCCCTTATCTTCTCCTCGTATGGAATGGGATAAGAGGAGCTAAGGGAGAATAAACACTACAATAACAGACAGACAGATTATCCCTGCACCTCCTGAGAGAGTATCGTGATATAGGTTATCGTAGTTCGCGTCAATATCCAAGGCTACCGTGTCGGGAACATCGCTCCAATATCTACAGTACGTATGTGTGTTACAAGATCGTCCGATATTGTCCGACATACGTGAGAGGAATTTTATAAAGGCAATCAATATTATTTTCCACTAAACACGACCTCAGCTGCTCCTATATACTTAAACCTGAATCAACACTTTTACTTGCAACATATTTAAAAGAATGGTTTAAATGTGTCTTAAATTCGTGTGTGGTTTTTAACATACGTAAACACTAATCAACACTATTACCTGCAACGTGTTCAGGGTATGCTATAGGAAACACCTGTCTTCCTCTACAATACGTGACAGTCTTATCATAATAACCAATAGGTTTTTTTCTTCTCCATAATAAGTGTACCTAGTGGTGTGGCGCCTCACCTTATGGCTGTGGTACCCGATAGAACCGCATTGATTCCACATTCATCAAGACGGTCGCGTAAAGACACACAAACACACACACACACACACACACACACACACATACTAGATAATCGACACAGGTTCCTCCACTGTCCTACAAATTATATCCATCTCTCTCTCTCTCTCTCTCTCTCTCTCTCTCTCTCTCTCTCTCTCTCTCTCTCTCTCTCTCTCTCTCTCTCTCTCTCTCTCTCTCTCTCTCTCGTTTTATTTCCTCATCCAAGAAAGACAAATCATAATGTTCCTAATCCACTCAATGCTAACTATATCCTGCCTTAGCTTATACAACATGTCTATACCAAGCTACGTTCACCACAGCTATACTTAACAAAACCTGATATATCTTACACCAGGAAACGGCTTGAGTATGACGCAGAGAGACTTAAAAGGGGAGATATTACATGATAAACGTGACCCTGGTCTCTAATTAAACTGTCAGATACAAAGGAATACAGTCGTCGTAAAATTCAAATGATAGGGTCCAGATCTCTTCCCATTTTCGGGTGGAGTTTGTGGTGTGTGTGTGTGTGGTGTGTGTGTGTGTGTGTGTGTGTGTGTGTGTGTGTGTGTGTGTGTGTGTGTGTGAGGCGATCACTATTGTCGCAATTGGACACGGTTCAGATTAGGAGCCACGGGGGTAGGGATTTCTGCGAGACACGAGTAGCATTAGTTGGTAACACTGTGGCAGGAGGGTGAAGAGGGTTGTGACTCTTGGGTGTGTAGCACAGAGAGAGAGAGAGAGAGAGAGAGAGCAGAGACTGATAAATGACTTAATTATTGAAGGGGATATCTAGACAGCCCCACAGGTGGACGGATTCACCAGCAGAGATTCGACCCTAAATTAGATTAAAACTGGCGCCGCTCTCCGTGTCAGTAAAGATTCATGGACACACGCTGGTGACCTTTCATTCTCAGGGGTCCAGCAACTTGTCTGCTTAATGTTGCACGCACTGGCTTTCAAGGCTGTTTCGTGTTCATGCATCAAGAATGTTGATCTTATGATCCAATAAAATAAATTTAGTTGTAATGTCTTCATTGGTCTCGTACAGATGCACCTTGAACGTAATAATGTTTCATGTTCAGTAAAGGTCACAACATTCCTGTCTTTAGTTTTTTCTAATTAGGAATATAGTTAAAATAAACCAAAATACTGCACATATAAATATATGATATACAAACAGTAAGCAGCCGTATATACCTGTACATTCATTTACGGAATATATAATATAAAATTAATACTATTTGGCATTTTCGGTCAGTTTTTTGTTTATTCCAATTAATAAAAAAAAATCAAGATCATTACCGAGAGACGCAGAGATAATAGTTACAGTATGAAGTTAATCCTCTTGACGAATATGAGTTTATAGACAAACACAGACTCCCGATCACCACCCCCCCCCCCCCACCTACCCCAGGTCGAAGAAATCAGTAGGGGATTAAAACATAAAACAAGAAACACACTATGTTTATAAATACTGTCTCGTTACCATACAGAATAATATGTTTTTGTTGTTTTCCTCCTCAACTTGGTCACGTACACTGACCCGATGCATCAACAAACTCACTAAAATAATATTTTGTCCCTATTTTTGCTTTCATTAATAAACAGCTAACACCTGTATCATAACTCCCCGAAATGAAAGTATAATTAGAAGAAAAAAATGCATCCCCATCATATGAGCAAAATAAAAAGAAAATATTTATTCCCTTATGTATCAGAATATATATATATTAATTTATTTACTTGCTAATTACTGGTCGAAAAAAATTTGGGCGAAGCGTAATTTTTCAGGGGATGGGTTTGTGTGTGTGTGTGTGTGTGTGTGTGTGTGTGTGTGTGTGTGTGTGTGTAAAATACAGATCTTTTGAATGTGTCGTATAATCGTGTTTATAAAGGGAAGCTGTGAGGTATATTCATCGCCGCGTTGGCATGTAATTCTCGTGACCCTTGGTAACGTGTGCCTGCTAACCACATGAGCTAAGAAGTCCCTTTAAATCTGTACCTTTGCATGAAATAACTCTACAATGTCTTCCTGTTTTGGTGAAGCAACGAACCCAAAATTATGGTAGATGTATATGACGAAAGATTAGGTGTACTCTGTCAACATTACAAAGTGTTTGATGTGTTGAAGTAAAGAAATAATTTTATATATATTTGGGTTTATAAATTACATGAGGAGTCCTTAATTACTTTATCCTTCAAGCTCTAATTTCTAAGCGGGTGAAAATAATTAAGAATGACTTTTATGAATTATGGTCATTAAGCATTTAAATTACATCTAAATCAGTTCAGGTTAATCCACTGATTACGATGACTCAACCCCTGATTACGATGACTCAACCCCAGGAGTACAGCGCCACTATACTCAATGGGTGAAGAGATAAGTCATTACAGCAAAGGGTTAAAACACCTTATTGGTTAGGCGTTCATTATTCTTGTGTTATTTGTCGTCATAGTCAAGGGGTTAAGGTATCTCAGTAAGGTAATTGAAAGTTCTTAAGGGAGTTGATACGTATTCAAAGGGTTGACAGGTAACAGTTTGGTGCAGAAACTAATAAACGTCTGGTTACCTGTAATAACTGGTCGACAACTAGTTTATGTATCATGAATTAGTGTGATACGAGTAATCTCTCTTATCAACAGCGTATTCAAGTATCAGATAACGTGAAAGTGAAGTAATTATTCAGTTGTAAGTGGATTGGATCTGTAATTTGGAAGTTAAGTAAATACCGAGGCAACAAATATAAAATAAGGGTTTAATATCATTTGAACACTTAATCACATGAATGTTGGGGAAACTCGACGAAAAATGCAATGAGACAGTATACTTAACTACAAAACATAACGAGACAGTATAATGAACTACAGTATACAGGGAGATAGTGTAAACGAGTACTAAGTATAACGAGACAGTGTAGCCGATTACAAAAGGCTGACAAGAAACTCCATCACTCTTCATTATCAGATCACAGTGTTAGGTCAGTGTAGGTCAGCGAGCCACACCCACCGGCGTTCGTCCTCTTGTGTGGGTATATGCCCCGTTTTAGGAAGTATTTACTCTGAAACGGGGCTAAAACACCCCAGAATATTCATCATAACTCAACATCAATTAATTAGAATTAGTTTCCAGCAATGTAGTCACCGAGAGGAGTAATTGTTTAATACACATTACAGTTTGCAATGGTGTATACTAGCACACACAAACAACCTCGTAACAATATATCATTCTACTGCACTTGACGATGTAATTAAACAAATATTCCCCACCCCCCCCCACAAACAAATAAAACATAAGTATTAATTTCGCACAAAAACATGAGAAGAACCGGTGATGGTTTATTACATAAAGTAGTTAGTGCAAGTTAGGCGAGTGATTCAGGTAGTGCAGACGGAAGCCAAGACAGTATGATATTTACAGTGGCTATTATTTGCTTTCGTATTAAATATTCTTTCAAGGCTACATGTTAGTATTTCAGTTTTGTGGCCTTTAGGTGTGTGTGTGTGTGTGTGTGTGTGTGTGTGTGTGTGTGTGTGTGTGTGCGTCTGGAGGAAAAAAGTCTCGAATTTAATTTTTTTCTCGTGTCTGTTGAAGCTCTGGAGAAGAAACCACCAGTCGAATATTTTATCAAGTTTTCTTCACTTTAATGGATGTGTCCAAAATTTACTAAGTTCAATGCATTATAAAGGTTAGGAGAGACACACACACGGGGATCACTGCTGTCGTGGTGGTCCTGAGGGTCGTCACACCTTAACACCCAACACGCACAAAATTAATACGACCACACACCACCTGTCACAGAGGACCACCACACCTATACGACCACACACCACCTGTCACAGAGGACCACCACACCTGTACGACCACACACCACCTGTAACAGAGGACCACCACACCTGTACGACCACACACCACCTGTCACAGAGGACCACCACACCTGTACGACCACACACCACCTGTCACAGAGGACCACCACACCTGTACGACCACACACCACCTGTCACAGAGGACCACCACACCTGTACGACCACACACCACCTGTCACAGAGGACCACCACACCTATACGACCACACACCACCTGTCACAGAGGACCACCACACCTGTACGACCACACACCACCTGTCACAGAGGACCACCACACCTATACGACCACACACCACCTGTCACAGAGGACCACCACACCTATACGACCACACACCACCTGTCACAGAGGACCACCACACCTGTACGACCACACACCACCTGTCACAGAGGACCACCACACCTGTACGACCACACACCACCTGTCACAGAGGACCACCACACCTGTACGACCACACACCACCTGTCACAGAGGACCACCACACCTGTACGACCACACACCACCTGTCACAGAGGACCACCACACCTGTACGACCACACACCACTTGTCACAGAGGACCACCACACCTGTACGACCACACACCACCTGTCACAGAGGACCACCACACCTATACGACCACACACCACCTGTCACAGAGGACCACCACACCTATACGACCACACACCACCTGTCACAGAGGACCACCACACCTGTACGACCACACACCACCTGTCACAGAGGACCACCACACCTATACGACCACACACCACCTGTCACAGAGGACCACCACACCTATACGACCACACACCACCTGTCACAGAGGACCACCACACCTGTACGACCACACACCACCTGTCACAGAGGACCACCACACCTGTACGACCACACACCACCTGTCACAGAGGACCACCACACCTGTACGACCACACACCACCTGTCACAGAGGACCACCACACCTGTACGACCACACACCACCTGTCACAGAGGACCACCACACCTGTAAATCACCTCAACATGTTTTCTTTCTATTTCGCGTCTTCGATAAAATGAACATTATCAAGGGCAAGATATTTTTTTTACAACGCTTAAGTTTATATTATCTGAGTGACAACAATTTATTGACTATGGTAAATATTAATGGTGGGTATTCGTACACTACCAGACTCTAAAAAAAAATAAAAGAACCTTGGCTTATTGTATCTAATGAGTAAACCGCCCTAACGTTAACCTAACCTAGTGATAGGTTAAGGTAGTATAGTAAAGTTCGATTATATTTAGGCTAGGTTATGTTAGGGGTAAGTTTAGTTAGGTGAAGTTAGATTATGTATCGGGTTGGGTTGAGTTACGTTTGTGTTAGGTGAGGTTTGGTTAGGTGGTAGGATAACTTAGGTTACTTTATCGATAGGTTAATTTTAATAGTAGGTTAGCTTTAAGTTAGATCAGGTTCCGCATCTGGGTCCGAATGTTAACGAGTTTCCTCCCATTATCAACAGCCAACAAGCTTTCGTCACGTCGACACCATCTCACAACGAGCCCCAAAAACTCAACCTTTTTACTTTCAAGAGACGTGCTTGAAATTTTCCGGCCCTGAATTCTGACCATGAATTTCAGTCACCTCTTGTAAAATATGAATGCATAATTAAAACACAAATAAAAGTTATCTTCAATTTTACCTGAGTATCACTTTAGTTCTCAGGTATTTATGCTGTGTTTTTGTAGCGTGATGGGTGGGAGTAAACGTTTCCAAGATGGGTTAGGTTTGGTTAGGTTAGGTTAATCATTAGGCTAAATAACCTAACCGTGAGGCTTAGGGTAGGTTAGATTA
Source organism: Homarus gammarus (assembly GCA_958450375.1). Classification (NCBI taxonomy): domain Eukaryota; kingdom Metazoa; phylum Arthropoda; class Malacostraca; order Decapoda; family Nephropidae; genus Homarus; species Homarus gammarus. Next base: position 302,854 of record CAUDMG010002464.1, read on the forward strand.
GATTAAATTAGGTTAGTTTTAAAATGGTTAATCTTAAGGCAAAATACGCTAGGATGTCTAATCTTCACGTGATGCACAAGTTTAAATACTTATACGAGGCAGAGGTAAACAAGAGAGGAGAAGCGGGGCCAAGGAACCGAGTACACGACTGGTATACACTCAGTAACCCGGTGGCTGTGTGTGTGAACGACGCCCAACACTAGTGAGACCAATTTAATGCCCCAAATCCAATGCATGAAATTATTTACAGACCAAAACACACCAAGGGGAATGATATATATTGATAGAAAGAGACCAAGCGACCAAACCAAAACAGGGATGAATATTTGTGTGGTAAAAATTAATGAAAGAATGACAGACGGAAAGAACAAATATCTGAAGATTTTTATTCGAGGCTGCCCTATTTTTTTATTATTCTCGTAGGTAGTTAGGCCCTAAGGACCCCCACCACTACCGCTAACACTACCCTTACCACCACCACTACCCCCACCACCGCCACTACCCCCGCCACCGCCACTACCCTTACCACCACCACTACCCCCACCACCGCCACTACCCCCACCACCACTACCCCCACCACCGCCACTACCCTTACCACCACCACTATCCCCACCACCGCCACTACCCTTACCACCACTACTACCCCCACCACCGCCACTACCCTTACCACCACCACTACCCTTACCCCCACCACCACCAATACCCTTACCACCACCACTACCCCCACCACCGCCACTACCCTTACAACCACCACTACCCTTACCACCACCACTACCCCCACCACCACCACTACCCTTACCACCACCACTACCCCCACCACCGCCACTACCCTTACCACCACCACTACCCTTACCACCACCACTACCCCCACCACCGCCACTACCCTTACCACCGCCACTACCCTCACCACCACCACTACCCCCACCACCGCCACTACCCCCACCACCACCACTACCCTTACCACTACCCCCACCACCGCCACTACCCCCACCACCACCACTACCCTTACCACTACCCCCACCACCACCACTACCCTTACCACCACCACTACCCTTACCACCACTACTACCCTACCACCACTACTACCCCCACCGCCACTACCCTTACCACCACCACTACCCTTACCACCACTACTACCCTACCACCACCACTACCCTTACCACCGCCACTACCCTTACCACCACCACTACCCTTACCACCACCACTACCCCCACCACCGCCACTACCCCCACCACCGCCACTACCCTTACCACCACCACTACCCTTACCACCACCACTACCCCCACCACCGCCACTACCCTTACCACCACCACTACCCTTACCACCACCACTACCCCCACCACCACCACTACCCTTACCACCACCACTACCCTTACCACCACCACTACCCCCACCACCACCACTACCCTTACCACCACCACTACCCCCACCACCACCACTACCCTTACCACCACTACTACCCTACCACCACTACTACCCCCACCACCACTACCCCCACCACCACCACTACCCCTACCAACACCACTACCCATACCACCACTACCCCTATCACCACCACTACCCCTACCACCACCACTACCACCACCACTACCCTTACCACCACTACCCCTATCACCACCACTACCCCTATCACCACCACTACCCCTATCACCATCACTACCCCTACCAACACCACTACCCTTACCACCACTACCCCTACCACCACCACTACCCCTATCACCACCACTACCCTTACCACCACCACTACCCTTACCACCGCTCCCCCTATCACCACCACTACCCCTACCAACACCACTACCCATACCACCACTACCCCTACCACCACCACTACCCCTACCACCACCACTACCCTTACCACCGCTCCCCCTATCACCACCACTACCCCTATCAACACCACTACCCTTACCACCACTACCCCCACCACCACCACTACCCCTATCACCACCACCACTACCCTTACCACCACCACTACCCTTACCACTACTACCCCCCCCCCCACCGCACACATTATTTACTGCATTATTTCCCTACTATATACGGATTAAAAGTCATAAGGAAACAGTGATATAAGTATAATAATTATACTAGAGTTTCCTTAGTTAAGTAATCACCACTTTATGTATATATGTGTAATTAGAATGTGATTAAACAATGTTAGGATTTTCCTTTGTAAATATTTTGTCAACCCAAAGTTCACCCTCCCCTCCCTTGTTCCCCCTCTTACAACACTTAACATCTAGTACTCTTTAATCCTAGCTCTTACCACCTCCTAGCATCCGTCTCTCTATCTACCGACACCTAGGAGTCTTAAACCCAGCCGCTAGCCCCTCCTAGCAGCTCTTACACCCCCCCCCCCCACAAACACCCACCAGTCATTGATAAGAATTAGACATTGTTGTTAATAATTAGTTAAGGGTTCTAATATTAATAGGTATAAGAGGCAATTAATGGTCTATGTGAGTCAACTATCCTTACCCATTGTGTAGGTGATCAGTTATTATTACGGATTCGGCGTAGTTAATGGTCACTTATGGTTAGTTAACGGAGATAAGGTTATCTGCACTTTTACCTTATTTAGGGTCAAGCATTGTTTGGGTGATTTTAGTATACCCGGTAGTTAACTATCGGATATGGAAACAAATTGATCGTTAAAAATTGAGTTGTTGTTTAGAAAACTACCATTGATAAGAAGGTAATGACCTTGTTAGGAACGCCATTAAGTCTTTAGTCTATCTAAGTGGGTAAGAAAGCGAAGGAGTAAATAAGATAAGTAAGATTAGGTAATGCGAGAGAGAGAGAGAGAGAGAGAGAGAGAGAGAGAGAGAGAGAGAGATTGTGTATGTGTGCAAGGGTCAATTCAGGTGTGGGAAACCAGCAGGTGAGATCAATAACAGACAATCACGCAAATACTGACCTAACACTTAAGAGTCATTGTGGATGAGATGCTCCTGCCATTACCTTGAGATTTCCCCCCTAAATGACCCTTACATGTTGAGCCTCCTCTTAGCCCCAGGGAGGTGGTGGTGGTTTACTAGTAGGTGAATACGATGTAGAGGGAACAACTACACAAGGTGCAGAAATGGAATAAAAGGGAGAAACGACGTAATGGAGACAGGGGGAAGACAGATAGGTAAAGAAGGACAATTGACCTTTTCCAATTGATGCGTGAGGTCATTCTGTCACTTAGGTGTGTTACTCTTGAATCAGGTCTGTCACTTCCTTCGGGCCATACTACCTGTAATATTTCTAATCTCACCTGTGATTGATTATTGACTGACACACACACAAACCATTCATTTCCTGTCTCAGTTTCTCAACATTCATTACCTTTTGTTTCATTTATATCTCTGTTTCCTTAATTCCTTCTCATTATTTAACTTATCTTCTTTCTCTTGATTGTATTATCGATCTGTCGTATTCATTTTTTTATTCGTCCATTATCCTTCATTTGTTTTCATTTCCGTCTATGTCTATTCTCTGCTATATTATCTACCTTTCATATATTTCTTACATACGTTCTTTAAATTATCCTTTTCATCCCTTTACTCATTTCTCCTTCTCTATATTTCGTTCACACTCGTTCTATTAGTTAACCTCCCCTTCCCACCTACCCCATTTATCGAGCCTTTCCTTCCCACACTTTCATTCTTCACTTTCCTATTCCGTTTTCTCTTCTGTTTCTCATAATCCCTCACGTCTAATTTTAGCCAATTTTCTTTCTACAGTCATTCTGTTTTTAATCATTCATTCGCGCTGTTCCTGATTTACGTGAAGGTTTGTTATTACCCCGACCCCGGCTTGCCCCACCACGCTTGCCTCGCCCCACCCCGCCCGCCATGCTTACATTACCCAACCCCGCCACGCTTCACCTCGCCATGCCTCACCTCACCTCACCCCGCCCGCCTTGCCTCACCTCACCCTGACCCACCCCGCCCCACCCCGCCCCGCTCCGCCCCGCCTCGCCCAACGATTCACCCCCTGTTTAGGAGACTAAGATGGGGAAGGGGGAGGTATGTAAAATACCCTTTGTCTTGTTAATGAATCATTTATGTCACTGAGTGTATGTATATATGTATGTATGCATGCATGAATATATGTATGTAATGTTTGAAATGTATTTATGTATGAATGTTTTTATACTGTTGTTTACATGACTGTTTGTGTTTTTCCGTGCGTTTGTCTGTGTAAATTCGTGTGTGTGTGTGTGTGTGTGTGTGTGTGTGTATACCACTTGTGTTTACTTGTTACATAAGTTTCTCCTTCATGTATACACGCAGTTACGACCGTCAGTATATGTGTGCATGCATGCTTGCGTGTGTATGTGTGTGCGTGTTTGATACGTATGCAAATTACGAAAATTCATCAGGTTTTAACGCACCGTTTTGGTCAGGTGTTGTAAATTCCGTTAATTAAAGCTCATCAACTTGGCAGTCCTGACACAAACTGTTAATAAAGAGAGAGAGAGAGAGAGAGAGAGAGAGAGAGAGAGAGAGAGAGAGAGAGTCACAGAAGCTTTTAACAAACATAGATTAATGAATATATAAATAGAGTTAACTAAAATCAAATGGATGAAAGGGCTAGAGGTGTGATGAAATGGATTGGGTATTGGCAAGGCAAGTTGGATTTAATTTAAGGCAAAGAGTCGTCAGAAAAAGTGGATAGATAGATAGATCAGGTCAATCCAGTTTATTAATAGCAAAAAACTCATCCGAAAAAAAAGTTATAGATAAATAAACAAATATAATAAAACTGTATAACCAAGAATCAAATAAATGAATAAATACGAAATGAACTAAAAATACAAAAGATTATATCAGGTACAGGTATAATCCAGTTAATTGAATGTGTTAATGTTAGAGTGTGTTAATGTTAGTGTGTGTTGAGGTTAGAGTGTGTTAATGTTAGAGTGTGTTGAGGTTAGAGTGTGTTAATGTTAGACTGTGTTGAGGTTCGAGTGTGTTAATGTTAGAGTGTGTTAATGTTAGAGTGTGTTGAGGTTAGAGTGTGTTAATGTTAGACTGTGTTGAGGTTCGAGTGTGTTAATGTTAGAGTGTGTTAATGTTAGAGTGTGTTGAGGTTGGAGTGTGTTAATGTTAGAATGTGTTGAGGTTCGAGTGTGTTAATGTTAGAGTGTGTTAATGTTAGAGTGTGTTGAGGTTGGAGTGTGTTAATGTTAGAATGTGTTGAGGCTAGAGTGTGTTAATGTTAAAGTGTGTTAATGTTAGAGTGTGTTGAGGTTCGAGTGTGTTAATGTTAGAGTGTGTTAATATTAGAGTGTGTTAATGTTAGTGTGTGTTGAGGTTGGAGTGTGTTAATGTTAGAATGCGTTAATGTTAGAGTGCGTTACTGTTAGAGTGTGGGTAGGTTCGAGTGTGTTAATGTTAGAGTGTGTTAATGTTAGAGTGTGTTAATGTTAGAGTGTGTTGAGGTTGGAGTGTGTTAATGTTAAAATGTGTTACGGTTAGAGTGTGTTGAGGTTCGAGTGTGTTAATATTAGAGTATGTTAATGTTAGAGTGTGTTGAGGTTAGAGTGTGTTAATGTTAGAATGTGCTAATGTTAGAGTGCGTTAATGTTAAAGTGTGTTGAGGTTCGAGTGTGTTAATGTTAGAGTGTGTTAATGTTAGAGTGTGTTAATGTTAAAGTGTGTTGAGGTTAGAGTGTGTTAATGTTAGAGTGTGTTGAGGTTGGAGTGTGTTAATGTTAGAGTTTGTTAATGTTAGAGTGTGTTAATATTAGAGTGTGTTAATGTTAGAGTGTGTTGAGGTTGGAGTGTGTTAATGTTAGAATGTGTTAATGTTAGAGTGCGTTACTGTAAGAGTGTGGGTAGGTTCGAGTGTGTTAATGTTAGAGTGTGTTAATGTTAGAGTGTGTTGAGGTTGGAGTGTGTTAATGTTAGAGTTTGTTAATGTTAGAGTGTGTTAATGTTAGAGTGTGCTGAGGTTAGAGTGTGTTAATGTTAGAGTGTGTTAATGCTAAAGTGTGTTGAGGTTCGAGTGTGTTAATGTTAGAGTGTGTTAATGTTAGAGTGTGCTGAGGTTGGAGTGTGTTAATGTTAGAATGTGTTAATGTTAGAATGTGTTAATGTTACAGTGTGTTAATGTTAGAGTGTGTTGAGGTTAGAGTGTGTTATTGTTAGAGTGTGTTAATGTTAGAGTGTGATGAGGTTAGAGTGTGTTAATGTTAGACTGTGTTGAGGTTCGAGTGTGTTAATGTTGGAGTGTGTTAATGTTAGAGTGTGTTGAGGTTGGAGTGTGTTAATGTTAGAATGTGTTGAGGTTAGAGTGTGTTAATGTTAGAGTGTGTTAATGTTAGAGTGTGTTGAGGTTGGAGTGTGTTAATGTTAGAATGTGTTGAGGTTAGAGTGTGTTAATGTTAAAGTTTGTTGAGGTTCGAGTGTGTTAATGTTAGAATGTGTTAATGTTAGAGTGTGTTAATGTTAGAGTGTGTTAATGTTAGAGTGTGTTAATGTTAGAGTGTGTTAATGTTAGAGTGTGTTAATGTTAGAGTGCGTTACTGTTAGAGTGTGGGTAGGTTCGAGTGTGTTAATGTTAGAGTGTGTTAATGTTAGTGTGTGTTAATGTTAGAGTGTGTTGAGGTTGGAGTGTGTTAATGTTAAAATGTGTTACGGTTAGAGTGTGTTGAGGTTCGAGTGTGTTAATATTAGAGTGTGTTAATGTTAGAGTGTGTTGAGGTTGGAGTGTGTTAATGTTAGAATGTGTTAATGTTAGAGTGCGTGAATATTAAAGTGTGTTGAGGTTCGAGTGAGTTAATGTTAGAGTGTGTTAATGTTAGAGTGTGTTAATGTTAAAGTGTGTTGAGGTTAGAGTGTGTTAATGTTAGAGTGTGTTGAGGTTGGTGTGGGTTAATGTTAGAATGTGTTGAGGCTAGAGTGTGTTAATGTTAAAGTGTGTTAATGTTAGAGTGTGTTGAGGTTCGAGTGTGTTAATGTTAGAGTGTGTTAATATTAGAGTGTGTTAATGTTAGAGTGTGTTGAGGTTGGAGTGTGTTAATGTTAGAATGTGTTAATGTTAGAATGTGTTAATGTTACAGTGTGTTAATGTTAGAGTGTGTTGAGGTTAGAGTGTGTTATTGTTAGAGTGTGTTAATGTTAGAGTGTGATGAGGTTAGAGTGTGTTAAAGTTAGACTGTGTTGAGGTTCGAGTGTGTTAATGTTAGAGTGTGTTAATGTTAGAGTGTGTTGAGGTTGGAGTGTGTTAATGTTAGAATGTGTTGAGGATAGAGTGTGTTAATGTTAGAGTGTGTTAATGTAAAAGTGTGTTGAGGTTGGAGTGTGTTAATGTTAGAATGTGTTGAGGTTAGAGTGTGTTAATGTTAAAGTGTGTTGAGGTTCGAGTGTGTTAATGTTAGAATGTGTTAATCTTAGAGTGTGTTAATGTTACAGTGTGTTAATGTTAGAATGTGTTGAGGTTAAAGTGTGTAAATGTTAAAGTGCGTTGAGGTTCGAAGGCGTTAATGTAAAAGTGTGTTAATGTTAGAGTGTGTTGAGGTTAGAGTGTGTTAATGTTAGAGTGTGTTAATGTTAGAGTGTGTTGAGGTTGGAGTGTGTTAATGTTAGAATGTGTTGAGGTTGGAGTGTGTTAATGTTAGAATGTGTTAATGTTAGAGTGTGTTAATGTTAGAGTGTGTTGAGGTTCGAGTGTGGTAATGTTAGAGTGTGTTAATGTTAGAGTGTGTTGAGGTTTGGCGTGTGTTAATGTTAGAATGTGTTGAGGTTAGAGTGTGTTAATGTTAAAGTGCGTTGAGGTTCGAGTGTGTTAATTTAAAAGTGTGTTAATGTTAGAGTGTGTTGAGGTTAGAGTGTGTTAATGTTAGAGTGTGTTAATGTTAGAGTGTGTTGAGGTTGGAGTGTGTTAATGTTAGAATGTGTTGAGGTTGGAGTGTGTTAATGTTAGAGTTTGTTAATGTAAGAGTGTGTTAATATTAGAGTGTGTTAATGTTAGAGTGTGTTCAGGTTGGAGTGTGTTAATCTTAGAGTGTGTTAATGTTAGAGTGTGTAGAGGTTGGAGTGTGTTAATGTTAGAATGTGTTGAGGTTGGAGTGTGTTAATGTTAGAGTGTGTTGAGGTTCGAGTGTGTTAATGTAAAAGTGTGTTAATGTTAGAGTGTGTTAATGTTAGAGAGTGTTAAGGTTAGAGTGTGTTAATGTTACAGTGTGTTAATGTTAGAGTGTGTTGAGGTTCGTGTGTGTTAATGTTAGAGTTTGTTAATGTTAGAGTGTGTTGAGGTTCGAGTGTGTTAAAGTTAGAGTGTGTTAATGTTAGAGTGTGTTGAGGTTCGAGTGTGTTAATGTAAAAGTATGTTAATGTCAGAGTGTGTTAATGTTAGAGTGTGTTGAGGTGAGAGTGTGTTAATGTTAGAGTGTGTTGAGGTGAGAGTGTGTTAATGTTAGAGTGTGTTAATGTTAGAATGTATTAATGTTAGAGTGTGTTGAGGTTGGAGTGTGTTAATGTTAGAATGTGTTAATATTAGAGTGTGTTAATGTTAGAGTGTGTTGAGGTTCGAGTGTGTTAATATTTAGAATGTGTTGAGGTTAGAGTGTGTTAATGTTAAAGTGTGTTGAGGTTTGAGTGTGTTAATGTTAGAGTGTGTTAATGTTAAAGTGTGTTGAGGTTCGAGTGTGTTAATGTTAGAGTGTGTTAATGTTAAAGTGTGTTGAGGTTCGAGTGTGTTAATGTAAAAGTATGTTGATGTTAGAGTGTGTTGAGGTTGGAGTGTGTTAATGTTAAAATGTGTTGAGGGTAGAGTGTGTTAATGTTAAAGTGTGTTGAGGTTCGAGTGTGTTAATGTTAGAGTGTGTTAATGTTAAAGTGTGTTGAGTTTCGAGTGTGTTAATGTTAGAATGTGTTAATATTAAAGTGTGTTGAGGTTCGAGTGTGTTAATGTAAAAGTATGTTGATGTTAGAGTGTGTTGAGGTTGGAGTGTGTTAATGTTAGAATGTGTTAATATTAGAGTGTGTTAATGTTAGAGTGTGATGAGGTTCGAGAGTGTTAATTTTTAGAATGTGTTGAGGTTAGAGTGTGTTAATGTTAAAGTGTGTTGAGGTTCGAGTGTGTTAATGTTAGAGTGTGTTAATGTTAAAGTGTGTTGAGGTTCGAGTGTGTTAATGTTAGAATGTGTTAATATTAAAGTGTGTTGAGGTTCGAGTGTGTTAATGTAAAAGTATGTTGATGTTAGAGTGTGTTGAGGTTGGAGTGTGTTAATGTTAGAATGTGTTGAGGTTAGAGTGTGTTAATGTTAAAGTGTGTTGAGGTTCGAGTGTGTTAATGTTAGAGTGTGTTAATGTTAGAGTGTGTTAATGTTAGAGTGTGTTAATGTTAGAGTGTGTTGAGGTTCGAGTGTGTTAATGTTAGAATGTGTTAATGTTAGAGTGTTTTAATGTTAGAATGTGTTAATGTTAGAGTGTGTTAATGTTAGAATGTGTTAATGTTAGAGTCTGTTAATGTTAGAGTGTGTTGAGGTTCGAGTGTGTTAATGTTAGAGTATGTTAATGTTAGAGTGTGTTGAGGTTGGAGTGTGTTAATGTTAGAATGTGTTAATGTTAGACTGTGTTAATGTTAGAGTGTGTTGAGGTTCGAGTGTGTTAATTTTAGAGTGTGTTAATGTTAGAGTGTGTTAATGTTAAAGTGTGTTGAGGTTCGAGTGTGTTAATGTTTAGAGTGTGTTAATGTTAAAGTGTGTTGAGGTTCGAGTGTGTTAATGTTAGAGTGTGTTAATGTTAAAGTGTCTTGAGGTTCGAGTGTGTTAATGTAAAAGTATGTTGATGTTAGAGTGTGTTGAGGTTGGAGTGTGTTAATGTTAGAATGTGTTGAGGTTACAGTGTGTTAATGTTAAAGTGTGTTGAGGTTCGAGTGTGTTAATGCTAGAGTGTGTTAATGTTAAAGTGTGTTGACGTTGGAGTGTGTTAATGTTAGAATGTGTTAATGTTAGAGTGTGTTGAGGCTCGAGTGGGTTAATTTTAGAGTGTGTTAATGTTAGAGTGTGTTGAGGTTGGAGTGTGTTAATGTTAGAATGTGTGAATGTTAGAGTGCGTTAATGTTAGAGTGTGTTGAGGTTCGAGTGTGTTAATGTTAGAGTGTGTTTATGTTTGAGTGTGTTAATGTTAGAGTGTGTTGAGGTTAGAGTGTGTTAATGTTAGAGTATTTTAATGTTAGAGTGTGTTAATGTTAGAGTGTGTTGAGGTCCGAGTGTGTTACTGTTAGAATGTGTTAATGTTAGAGTGTTAATGCTAGAATGTGTTAATGTTAGAGTGTGTTAATGTTAGAATGTGTTGAGGTTCGAGTGTGTTAATGTTAGAGTGTGTTGAAGTTGGAGTGTGTTAATGTTAGAATGTGTTAATGTTAGAGTGTGTTGAGGTTGGAGTGTGTTAATGTTAGAATGTGTTGAGGCTAGAGTGTGTTAATGTTAAAGTGTGTTAATGTTAGAGTGTGTTGAGGTTCGAGTGTGTTAATGTTAGAGTGTGTTAATATTAGAGTGTGTTAATGTTAGAGTGTGTTGAGGTTGGAGTGTGTTAATGTTAGAATGTGTTAATGTTAGAGTGCGTTACTGTTAGAGTGTGGGTAGGTTCGAGTGTGTTAATGTTAGAGTGTGTTAATGTTAGAGTGTGTTAATGTTAGAGTGTGTTGAGGTTGGAGTGTGTTAATGTTAAAATGTGTTACGGTTAGAGTGTGTTGAGGTTCGAGTGTGTTAATATTAGAGTATGTTAATGTTAGAGTGTGTTGAGGTTAGAGTGTGTTAATGTTAGAATGTGCTAATGTTAGAGTGCGTTAATGTTAAAGTGTGTTGAGGTTCGAGTGTGTTAATGTTAGAGTGTGTTAATGTTAGAGTGTGTTAATGTTAAAGTGTGTTGAGGTTAGAGTGTGTTAATGTTAGAGTGTGTTGAGGTTGGAGTGTGATAATGTTAGAGTTTGTTAATGTTAGAGTGTGTTAATATTAGAGTGTGTTAATGTTAGAGTGTGTTGAGGTTGGAGTGTGTTAATGTTAGAATGTGTTAATGTTAGAGTGCGTTACTGTAAGAGTGTGGGTAGGTTCGAGTGTGTTAATGTTAGAGTGTGTTAATGTTAGAGTGTGTTAATGTTAGAGTGTGTTGAGGTTGGAGTGTGTTAATGTTAGAGTTTGTTAATGTTAGAGTGTGTTAATGTTAGAGTGTGCTGAGGTTAGAGTGTGTTAATGTTAGAGTGTGTTAATGCTAAAGTGTGTTGAGGTTCGAGTGTGTTAATGTTAGAGTGTGTTAATGTTAGAGTGTGTTAATGTTAGAGTGTGTTGAGGTTGGAGTGTGTTAATGTTAGAATGTGTTGAGGTTGGAGTGTGTTAATGTTAGAGTTTGTTAATGTAAGAGTGTGTTAATATTAGAGTGTGTTAATGTTAGAGTGTGTTCAGGTTGGAGTGTGTTAATCTTAGAGTGTGTTAATGTTAGAGTGTGTAGAGGTTGGAGTGTGTTAATGTTAGAATGTGTTGAGGTTGGAGTGTGTTAATGTTAGAGTGTGTTGAGGTTCGAGTGTGTTAATGTAAAAGTGTGTTAATGTTAGAGTGTGTTAATGTTAGAGAGTGTTAAGGTTAGAGTGTGTTAATGTTACAGTGTGTTAATGTTAGAGTGTGTTGAGGTTCGTGTGTGTTAATGTTAGAGTTTGTTAATGTTAGAGTGTGTTGAGGTTCGAGTGTGTTAAAGTTAGAGTGTGTTAATGTTAGAGTGTGTTAATGTTAGAGTGTGTTGAGGTTCGAGTGTGTTAATGTAAAAGTATGTTAATGTCAGAGTGTGTTAATGTTAGAGTGTGTTGAGGTGAGAGTGTGTTAATGTTAGAGTGTGTTGAGGTGAGAGTGTGTTAATGTTAGAGTGTGTTAATGTTAGAATGTATTAATGTTAGAGTGTGTTGAGGTTGGAGTGTGTTAATGTTAGAATGTGTTAATATTAGAGTGTGTTAATGTTAGAGTGTGTTGAGGTTCGAGTGTGTTAATATTTAGAATGTGTTGAGGTTAGAGTGTGTTAATGTTAAAGTGTGTTGAGGTTTGAGTGTGTTAATGTTAGAGTGTGTTAATGTTAAAGTGTGTTGAGGTTCGAGTGTGTTAATGTTAGAGTGTGTTAATGTTAAAGTGTGTTGAGGTTCGAGTGTGTTAATGTAAAAGTATGTTGATGTTAGAGTGTGTTGAGGTTGGAGTGTGTTAATGTTAAAATGTGTTGAGGGTAGAGTGTGTTAATGTTAAAGTGTGTTGAGGTTCGAGTGTGTTAATGTTAGAGTGTGTTAATGTTAAAGTGTGTTGAGTTTCGAGTGTGTTAATGTTAGAATGTGTTAATATTAAAGTGTGTTGAGGTTCGAGTGTGTTAATGTAAAAGTATGTTGATGTTAGAGTGTGTTGAGGTTGGAGTGTGTTAATGTTAGAATGTGTTAATATTAGAGTGTGTTAATGTTAGAGTGTGATGAGGTTCGAGAGTGTTAATTTTTAGAATGTGTTGAGGTTAGAGTGTGTTAATGTTAAAGTGTGTTGAGGTTCGAGTGTGTTAATGTTAGAGTGTGTTAATGTTAAAGTGTGTTGAGGTTCGAGTGTGTTAATGTTAGAATGTGTTAATGTTAGAGTGTGTTAATGTTAGAGTGTGTTGAGGCTGGAGTGTGTTAATGTTAGAATGTGTTGAGGTTAGAGTGTGTTAATGTTAAAGTGTGTTGAGGTTCGAGTGTGTTAATGTTAGAGTGTGTTAATGTTAGAGTGTGTTAATGTTAGAGTGTGTTGAGGTTCGAGTGTGTTAATGTTAGAATGTGTTAATGTTAGAGTGTTTTAATGTTAGAATGTGTTAATGTTAGAGTGTGTTAATGTTAGAATGTGTTAATGTTAGAGTCTGTTAATGTTAGAGTGTGTTGAGGTTCGAGTGTGTTAATGTTAGAGTATGTTAATGTTAGAGTGTGTTGAGGTTGGAGTGTGTTAATGTTAGAATGTGTTAATGTTAGACTGTGTTAATGTTAGAGTGTGTTGAGGTTCGAGTGTGTTAATGTTTGAGTGTGTTAATGTTAGAGTGTTGAGGTTCGAGTGTGTTAATGTTAGAGTGTGTTATTGTTAGTGTGTGTTGAGGTTGGAGTATGTTAATGTTAGAACGTGTTAATGTTGGAGTGTGTTAATGTTAGAGTGTGTTGAGGTTGGAGTGTGTTAATGTTGGAGTGTGTTAATGTTAGAGTGTGTTGAGGTTCGAGTGTGTTAATTTTAGAGTGTGTTAATGTTAGAGTGTGTTAATGTTAAAGTGTGTTGAGGTTCGAGTGTGTTAATGTTTAGAGTGTGTTAATGTTAAAGTGTGTTGAGGTTCGAGTGTGTTAATGTTAGAGTGTGTTAATGTTAAAGTGTCTTGAGGTTCGAGTGTGTTAATGTAAAAGTATGTTGATGTTAGAGTGTGTTGAGGTTGGAGTGTGTTAATGTTAGAATGTGTTGAGGTTACAGTGTGTTAATGTTAAAGTGTGTTGAGGTTCGAGTGTGTTAATGCTAGAGTGTGTTAATGTTAAAGTGTGTTGACGTTGGAGTGTGTTAATGTTAGAATGTGTTAATGTTAGAGTGTGTTGAGGCTCGAGTGGGTTAATTTTAGAGGGTGTTAATGTTAGAGTGTGTTGAGGTTGGAGTGTGTTAATGTAGAATGTGTGAATGTTAGAGTGCGTTAATGTTAGAGTGTGTTGAGGTTCGAGTGTGTTAATGTTAGAGTGTGTTTATGTTTGAGTGTGTTAATGTTAGAGTGTGTTGAGGTTAGAGTGTGTTAATGTTAGAGTATTTTAATGTTAGAGTGTGTTAATGTTAGAGTGTGTTGAGGTCCAAGTGTGTTACTGTTAGAATGTGTTAATGTTAGAGTGTTAATGTTAGAATGTGTTAATGTTAGAGTGTGTTAATGTTAGAATGTGTTAATGTTAGAGTCTGTTAATGTTAGAGTGTGTTGAGGTTCGAGTGTGTTAATGTTAGAGTGTGTTAATGTTAGAGTGTGTTGAGGTTGGAGTGTGTTAATGTTAGAATGTGTTAATGTTAGAGTGTGTTGAGGTTCGAGTGTGTTAATGTTAGAGTGTGTTAATGTTAGAGTGTGTTAATGTTCGAGTGTGTTGAGGTTAGAGTGTGTTAATGTTAGAATGTTTTAATGTTAGAGTGTGTTAATGTTAGAGTGTGTTGAGGTTCGAGTGTGTTAATGTTAGAATGTGTTAATGTTAGAGTGTGTTAATGTTAGAATGTGTTAATGTTAGAGTGTGTTAATGTTAGAATGTGTTAATGTTAGAGTCTGTTAATGTTAGAGTGTGTTGAGGTTCGAGTGTGTTAATGTTAGAGTGTGTTAATGATAGAGTGTGTTGAGGTTGGAGTGTGTTAATGTTAGAACGTGTTAATGTTGGAGTGTGTTAATGTTAGAGTGTGTTGAGGTTGGAGTGTGTTAATGTTGGAGTGTGTTAATGTTAGAATGTGTTAATGTTAAAGTGTGTTGAGGTTCGAGTGTGTTAATTTTAGAGTGTGTTAATGTTAGAGTGTGTTAATGTTAATGTGTGTTGAGGTTCGAGTGTGTTAATGTTAGAGTGTGTTGCGGTTCGAGTGTGTTAATGTTAGAATGTGTTAATGTTAGAGTGTTAATGTTAGAATGTGTTAATGTTAGAGTGTGTTAATGTTAGAATGTGTTAATGTTAGAGTCTGTTAATGTTAGAGTGTGTTGAGGTTCCAGTGTGTTAATGTTAGAGTATTTTAATGTTAGAGTGTGTTAATGTTAGAGTGTGTTGAGGTCCAAGTGTGTTACTGTTAGAATGTGTTAATGTTAGAGTGTTAATGTTAGAATGTGTTAATGTTAGAGTGTGTTAATGTTAGAATGTGTTAATGTTAGAGTCTGTTAATGTTAGAGTGTGTTGAGGTTCGAGTGTGTTAATGTTAGAGTGTGTTAATGTTAGAGTGTGTTGAGGTTGGAGTGTGTTAATGTTAGAATGTGTTAATGTTAGAGTGTGTTGAGGTTCGAGTGTGTTAATGTTAGAGTGTGTTAATGTTAGAGTGTGTTAATGTTCGAGTGTGTTGAGGTTAGAGTGTGTTAATGTTAGAATGTTTTAATGTTAGAGTGTGTTAATGTTAGAGTGTGTTGAGGTTCGAGTGTGTTAATGTTAGAATGTGTTAATGTTAGAGTGTGTTAATGTTAGAATGTGTTAATGTTAGAGTGTGTTAATGTTAGAATGTGTTAATGTTAGAGTCTGTTAATGTTAGAGTGTGTTGAGGTTCGAGTGTGTTAATGTTAGAGTGTGTTAATGATAGAGTGTGTTGAGGTTGGAGTGTGTTAATGTTAGAACGTGTTAATGTTGGAGTGTGTTAATGTTAGAGTGTGTTGAGGTTGGAGTGTGTTAATGTTGGAGTGTGTTAATGTTAGAATGTGTTAATGTTAAAGTGTGTTGAGGTTCGAGTGTGTTAATTTTAGAGTGTGTTAATGTTAGAGTGTGTTAATGTTAATGTGTGTTGAGGTTCGAGTGTGTTAATGTTAGAGTGTGTTGCGGTTCGAGTGTGTTAATGTTAGAATGTGTTAATGTTAGAGTGTTAATGTTAGAATGTGTTAATGTTAGAGTCTGTTAATGTTAGAGTGTGTTGAGGTTCCAGTGTGTTAATGTTAGAGTGTGTTAATGTTAGTGTGTGTTGAGGTTGGAGTGTGTTAATGTTAGAATGTGTTAATGTTAGACTGTGTTAATGTTAGAGTGTGTTGAGGTTCGAGTGTGTTAATGTTAGAGTGTGTTGAGGTTCGAGTGTGTTAATGTTAGAGTGTGTTATTGTTAGAGTGTGTTGAGGTTGGAGTGTGTTAATGTTAGAACGTGTTAATGTTGGAGTGTGTTAATGTTAGAGTGTGTTGAGGTTGGAGTGTGTTAATGTTGGAGTGTGTTAATGTTCGAGTGTGTTTATGTTAGAGTGTGTTGAGGTTCGAGTGTGTTAATTTTAGAGTGTGTTAATGTTAGAGTGTGTTGAGGTTGGAGTGTGTTAATGTTAGAATGTGTTAATGTTAGAGTGTGTTAATGTTAGATTGTGTTGAGGTTCGAGTATGTTAATGTTAGAATGTGTTAATGTTAGAGTGTGTTAATGTTAGAGTGTTTTGAGGTTCGAGTGTGTTAATGTTAGAGTGTGTTGAGGTTGGAGTGTGTTAATGTTAGAATGTGTTAATGTTAGAGTGTGTTAATGTTAGAGTGTGTTGAGGTTCGAGTGTGTTAATGTTAGAGTGTGCTAATGTTAGAGTGTGTTAATGTTAGAGTGTGTTGAGGTTCGAGTGTGTTAATGTTAGAGTGTGTTAATTTTAGAGAATGTTGAGGTTGGAGTGTGTTAATGTTAGAATGTGTTGAGGTTAGAGTGTGTTAATGTTAAAGTGTGTTGAGGTTCGAGTGTGTTAATGTTAGAGTGTGTTAATGTTAGAGTGTGTTGACGTTCGAGTGTGTTAATGTTAGTGTGTTAATGTTAGAGTGTGTTGAGGTTGGAGTGTGTTAATGTTAGAATGTGTTGAGGTTAGAGTGTGTTAATGTTAAAGTGTGTTGAGGTTCGAGTGTTTTAATGTTAGAGTGTGTTAATGTTATAGTGTGTTGACGTTCGAGTGTGTTAATGTAGAATCTTTTAATGTTAGAGTGTGTTAATGTTAGAGTGTGTTGAGGTTGGAGTGTGTTAATGTTAGAGTGTGTTAATGTTAGAGTGTGTTAATGTTAGAGTGTGTTAATGTTAGTGTGTGTTGAGGTTCGAGTGTGTTAATGTTAGAGTGTGTTAATGTTAGAGTGTGTTGAGATTGGAGTGTGTTAATGTTAGAATGTGTTGAGGTTAGAGTGTGTTAATGTTAGAGTGTGTTGAGGTTCGAGTGTGTTAATGTTAGAGTGTGTTAATGTTAGAGTGTGTTGACGTTCGAGTGTGTTATTGTTAGAATGTGTTAATGTTGGAGTGTGTTGAGATTGGAGTGTGTTAATGTTAGAATGTGTTGAGGTTAGAGTGTGTTAATGTTAAAGTGTGTTGAGGTTCGAGTGTGTTAATGTTAGAGTGTGTTAATGTTAGACTGTGTTGACGTTCGAGTGTGTTATTGTTAGAATGTGTTAATGTTAGTGTGTGTTGAGATTTTAGTGTGTTAATGTTAGAATGTGTTGAGGTTAGAGTGTGTTACTGTTAGAGTGTGTTGAGGTTCGAGTGTGTTAATGTTAGAGTGTGTTAATATTAGAGTGTGTTGAAGTTCGAGTGTGTTATTGTTAGAATGTGTTAATGTTAGTGTGTGTTGAGATTTTAGTGTGTTAATGTTAGAATGTGTTGAGGTTAGAGTGTGTTACTGTTAGAGTGTGTTGAGGTTCGAGTGTGTTAATGTTTGAGTGTGTTAATATTAGAGTGTGTTGAAGTTCGAGTGTGTTATTGTTAGAATGTGTTAATGTTAGAGTTTGTTAATGTTAGAGTGTGTTGAGGTTCGAGTGTGTTAATGTAAGAGTGTGTTAATATTAAAGTAAGTTGAAGTTCGAGTGTGTTAAGGTGTGAGTGGAGGGAATTGCTTGGACACACTCACTCACACACTTATGGAAGGCAGTTCGTTAACCAAGGTGTTCGTTAAACGAGGGTTCACTGTATATATTTATCTATCTATCTATCTATCTACCGATCTATCTATCTCTCCATCTATCTATCTATTTATCCTTATTTCACCTGTTCTCAAGTCACGCCCAAACAGTTAATGAACCAAACTCTCTTTCCTTCTCACTACCCAATTTAAACTCACCAGGTGTTCCAACTTACATATTCACATCTCTAACTTTACCTATTAAGCTCATTATTAGGTAAAAGAGCTCTCTGTTAACCCATTAGGAGCCAGAAGGTCCTTTGGAGTGTGTTAAAGAGTTGCAAGAGTTGAAATTGGCTCATTAGAAGTTTTTCCTATTTTCGTCTCTCCTATGGTGGGTTTGGTGCTCTCTCTCTCTCTCTCTCTCTCTCTCTCTCTCTCTCTCTCTCTCTCTCTCTCTCTCTCTCTCTCTTTATATGTCTATGTGCGTTTGTGTGTGTGTGTGTGTGTGTGTATATATTTAGACAGAAAGTTCAATAACAATGATATGCCGTCATTATAATCATCATCGTCATCGTCATTGCAATCATTCTGCCAAGTTCTAAAATATGTAATGGAAGCCACACATCCTTAGTATAACTAAAGCTGCCTCCTGAAAGTTGGGAATGCTGTACAGATGCCGCAGCTACTTCACTCCTGAGCAGTTGATCCAAGTATATAAGGGAATCATTCGTCCTAACTTGGAGTACTGCTCTCATATCTGGGGTGGCTCTTCTTCTGTCCAATTATTAGATAGGGTGGAATCATTGGCAGTTCGTCTTATTAACTCTCCTCCTTTAGTTGATAATCTCTCTTCCCTTTCTCTTCGCCGTAATGTTGCTTCACTCTCTCTCTTTTACAGGTACTTTAACGGGCAATGTTCGGTGGATTTGGCATTCTGTGTACCGCCGGCAAGGCCATGGGCTCGTAACAGTCGTCTTGCCCACCGTTCTGTGTGGATGACGGTCACCCGAGAATAACCCGTTAGAGTACCTCCTTCTTTCCTCACACAGCCAAACTGTGTTTCCATACTCATACAATGTCTCACTTCAAAAAGCTGGTTTTCCGGCATCTTCTTGGTGTAGATAAATATTATCTTTTTTTCTTTCTATTTTTAATTTTTATTTACTCCTATTTCCCCCCCCCCCCAGGCCCCGTTGTGGGTCGGTGATCTGTGCCCGGGTTGATTATTCCCCGAAAATCATCATCATCATCATCGTCATCGTCATCATCATCATCCTCATCAAAACCTTGTTGTACATTTATTAAGTCGAGGATCACAGCTACCTTGGAGATCGAGGATCAGGAAGGGGAGGAGGGGAGGGGGGTAGGAGGAAGAGGAGGAGGGGAGGGGGTAGGAGGAAGAGGAGGAGGGGAGGGGGTAGGAGGAAGAGGAGGAGGACTAGGGTTTGTCCTTAGGGGTGTTTGTTTACCAAGAGGTGAGTTGATGAGGAGTCGAGTGATTGAAACCTGAAGGTGACCTACTGACGTGTATGATGATGAAGTGTGGATGATGGTGTGGATGATGGTTGATGGTGTGGATGATGGTTGATGGTGTGGATGATGGTGTGGATGATGGTGTGGTTGATGGTGTGGATGATGGTGTGGATGATGGTTGATGGTGTGGATGATGGTTGATGGTGTGGATGATGGTGTGGATAATGGTTGATGGTGTGGATAATGGTTGATGGTGTGGATGATGGTGTGGATGATGGATGATGGTGTGGATGATGGTTGATGGTGTGGATGATGGATGATCGTGTGGATGATGGTTGATGGTGTGGATGATGGTTGATGGTGTGGATGATGGTGTGGATGATGGTTGATAGTGTGGATGATGGTTGATGGTGTGGATGATGGTTGATGGTGTGGATGATGGATGATGGTGTGGATGATGGTTGATGGTGTGGATGATGGTTGATGGTGTGGATGATGGTTGATGGTGTGGATGATGGTTGATGGTGTGGATGATGGATGATGGTGTGGATGATGGTTGATGGTGTGGATGATGGTTGATGGTGTGGATGATGGTTGATGGTTGATGGTGTGGATGATGGTTGATGGTGTGGATGATGGTTGATGGTGTGGATGATGGTTGATGGTGTGGATAATGGTTGATGGTGTGGATGATGGTGTGGATAATGGTTGATGGTGTGGATGATGGTTGATGGTGTGGATGATGGTTGATGGTGTGGATGATGGTGTGGATGATGGTTGATGGTGTCGATGATGGTTGATGGTGTGGATGATGGTTGATGGTGTGGATGATGGTTGATGGTGTGGATGATGGTTGATGGTGTGGATAATGGTTGATGGTGTGGATGATGGTTGATGGTGTGGATGATGGTTGATGGTGTGGATGATAGTGTGGATAATGGTTGATGGTGTGGATGATGGTTGATGGTGTGGATGATGGTTGATGGTGTGGATGATGGTGTGGATAATGGTTGATGGTGTGGATGATGGTTGATGGTGTGGATGATGGTTGATGGTGTGGATGATGGTTGATGGTGTGGATGATGGTTGATGGTGTGGATGATAGATGATGGTGTGGATGATGTTTGATGGTGTGGATAATGGTTGATGGTGTGGATGATGGTTGATGGTGTGGATGATGGTTGATGGTGTGGATGATGGTTGATGGTGTGGATAATGGTTGATGGTGTGGATGATGGTTGATGGTGTGGATAATGGTTGATGGTGTGGATGATGGTTGATGGTGTGGATGATGGTGTGGATGATGGTTGATGGTGTGGATGATGGTTGATGGTGTGGATAATGGTTGATGGTGTGGATGATGGTTGATGGTGTGGATGATGGTTGATGGTGTGGATGATGGTGTGGATAATGGTTGATGGTGTGGATGATGGTTGATGGTGTGGGTGATGGTGTGGATAATGGTTGATGGTGTGGATGATGGTTGATGGTGTGGATGATGGTTTGGATAATGGTTGATGGTGTGGATGATGGTTGATAGTGTGGATGATGGTGTGGATAATGGTTGATGGTGTGGATGATGGTTGATGGTGTGGATGATGGTTGATGGTGTGGATGATGGTTGATGGTGATGGATGATGGAGTGGATAATGGTTGATGGTGTGGATGATGGTTGATGGTGTGGATGATGGTGTGGATAATGGTTGATGGTGTGGATGATGGTTGATGGTGTGGATGATGGTGTGGATAATGGTTGATGGTGTGGATGATGGTGTGGATAATGGTTGATGGTGTGGATGATGGTTGATGGTGTGGATGATGGTGTGGATAATGCTTGATGGTGTGGATGATGGTTGATGGTGTGGTTGATGGTGTGGATAATGGTTGATGGTATGGATGATGGTTGATAGTGTGGATGATGGTTGATGGTGTGGATAATGGTTGATGGTGTGGATGATGGTTGATGGTGTGGATGATGGTTGATGGTGTGGATGATGGTTGATGGTGTGGATGATGGTGTGGATAATGGTTGATGGTGTGGATAATGGTTGATGGTGTGGATGATGGTTGATGGTGTGGATGATGGTTGATGGTGTGGATGATGGTGTGGATATTGGTTGATGGTGTGGATGATGGTGTGGATAATGGTTGATGGTGTGGATGATGGTTGATGGTGTGGATGATGGTTGATGGTGTGGATGATGGTTGGTGTGGATGATGGTTGATGGTGTGGATGATGGTTGATGGTGTGGATGATAGTGTGGATAATGGTTGATGGTGTGGATGATGGTTGATGGTGTGGATGATGGTTGATGGTGTGGATAATGGTTGATGGTGTGGATGATGGTTGATGGTGTGGATGATGGTTGATGGTGTGGATGATAGTGTGGATAATGGTTGATGGTGTGGATGATGGTTGATGGTGTGGATGATGGTGTGGATAATGGTTGATGGTGTGGATGATGGTTGATGGTGTGGATGGTGTGGATGATGGTTGATGGTGTGGATGATGGTTGATGGTGTGGATGATGGTTGATGGTGTGGATGATGGTTGATGGTGTGGATAATGGTTGATGGTGTGGATGATGGTTGATGGTGTGGATGATGGTTGATGGTGTGGATGATGGTTGATGGTGTGGATAATGGTTGATGGTGTGGATGATGGTGTGGATGATGGTTGATGGTGTGGATGATGGTGTGGATAATGGTTGATGGTGTGGATGATGGTTGATGGTGTGGATAATGGTTGATGGTGTGGATGATGGTTGATGGTGTGGGTGATGGTGTGGATAATGGTTGATGGTGTGGATGATGGTTGATGGTGTGGATGATGATTGATGGTGTGGATGATGGTGTGGATAATGGTTGATGGTGTGGATGATGGTTGATGGTGTGGATGATGGTTGATGGTGTGGATGATGGTGTGGATAATGGTTGATGGTGTGGATGATGGTTGATGGTGTGGATGATGGTTGATGGTGTGGATGATGGTTGATGGTGTGGATGATGGATGATGGTGTGGATAATGGTTGATGGTGTGGATAATGGTTGATGGTGTGGATGTTGGTTGATGGTGTGGATAATGGTTGATGGTGTGGATGATGGCTGATGGTGTGGATGATGGTTGATGGTGTGGATGATGGTGTGGATAATGGTTGATGGTGTGGATGATGGTTGATGGTGTGGATGATGGTGTGGATAATGGTTGATGGTGTGGATGATGGTTGATGGTGTGGATGATAGATGATGGTGTGGATGATGGTTGATGGTGTGGATGGTGGTCTGGATAATGGTTGATGGTGTGGATGATGGTTGATGGTGTGGATGATGGATGATGGTGTAGATGATGGATGATCGTGTGGATGATGGTTGATGGTGTGGATGATGGTTGATGGTGTGGATGATGGTGTGGATAATGGTTGATGGTGTGGATGATAGTTGATGGTGTGGATGATGGTTGATGGTGTGGATGATGGTGTGGATGATGGTTGATGGTGTGGATGATGGTTGATGGTGTGGATGATAGTGTGGATAATGGTTGATGGTGTGCATGATGGTTGATGGTGTGGATGATGGTTGATGGTGTGGATAATGGTTGATGGTGTGGATAATGGTTGATGGTGTGGATGATGGTTGATGGTGTGGATGATGGTGTGGATAAAGGTTGATGGTGTGGATGATGGTTGATGGTGTGGATGATGGTGTGGATAATGGTTGCTGGTGTGGATGATGGTTGATAGTGTGGATGATGGTGTGGATAATGGTTGATGGTGTGGATGATGGTTGATGGTGTGGATGATTGTTGATGGTGTGGATGATGGTGTGGATAATGGTTGATGGTGTGGATGATGGTTAATGGTGTGGATGATGGTTGATGGTGTGGATGATGGTGTGGATAATGGTTGATGGTGTGGATGATGGTTGATGGTGTGGATGATGGTGTGGATGATGGTTGATGGTGTGGATGATGGTTGATGGTGTGGATGATGGTTGATGGTGATGGATGATGGTGTGGATAATGGTTGATGGTGTGGATGATGGTTGATGGTGTGGATGATGGTGTGGATAATGGTTGATGGTGTGGATGATGGTGTGGATAATGGTTGATGGTGTGGATGATGGTTGATGGTGTGGATGATGGTTGATGGTGTGGATGATGGTGTGGATGATGGTTGATGGTGTGGATGATGGTGTGGATAATGGTTGATGGTGTGGATGATGGTTGATGGTGTGGTTGATGGTGTGGATAATGGTTGATGGTATGGATGATGGTTGATGGTGTGGTTGATGGTGTGGATAATGGTTGATGGTATGGATGATGGTTGATAGTGTGGATGATGGTTGATGGTGTGGATGATGGTGTGGATAATGGTTGATGGTGTGGATGATGGTTGATGGTGTGGATGATGGTTGATGGTGTGGATGATGGTTGATAGTGTGGATGATGGTTGATGGTGTGGATGATGGTTGATTGTGTGGATGATGGATGATGGTGTGGATGATGGTTGATGGTGTGGATAATGGTTTATGGTGTGGATGATGGTTGATGGTGTGGTTGATGGTGTGGATAATGGTTGATGGTGTGGATGATGGTTGATGGTGTGGATGATGGTTGATGGTGTGGATGATGGTTGATGGTGTGGATGATGGTTGATGGTGTGGATGATGGTTTATGGTGTGGATGATGGTTGATGGTGTGGATAATGGTTGATGGTGTGGATGATGGTTGATGGTGTGGATGATGGTTGATGGTGTGGATGATGGTGAGGATAATGGTTGATGGTGTGGATGATGGTTGATGGTGTGGATGATGGTTGATGGTGTGGATGATGGTTGATGGTGTGGATGATGGTTGATGGTGTGGATAATGGTTGATGGTGTGGATGATGGTTGATGGTGTGGATAATGGTTGATGGTGTGGATGACGGTTGATGGTGTGGACAATGGTTGATGGTGTGGATGATGGTTGATGGTGTGGATGATGGTGTGGATAATGGTTGATGGTGTGGATGATGGTTGATGGTGTGGATGATGGTTGATGGTGTGGATAATGGATGATGGTTGATGGTGTGGATAATGGTTGATGGTGTGGATGATGGTTGATGGTGTGGATAATGGTTGATGGTGTGGATGATGGTTGATGGTGTGGATGATGGTTGATGGTGTGGATGATGGTGTGGATGATGGTTGATGGTGTGGATAATGGTTGATGGTGTGGATGATGGTTGATGGTGTGGATGATGGTGTGGATAATGGTTGATGGTGTGGATGATGGTTGATGGTGTGGATGATGGTTGATGGTGTGGATGATGGTTGATGGTGTGGATGATGGTGTGGATAATGGTTGATTGTGTGGATGATGGTTGATGGTGTGGATGATGGTTGATGGTGTGGATGATGGTTGATGGTGTGGATGATGGTTGATGGTGTGGATGATGGATGATGGTGTGGATAATGGTTGATGGTGTGGATGATGGTTGATGGTGTGGATGTTGGTTGATGGTGTGGATAATGGTTGATGGTGTGGATGATGGTTGATGGTGTGGATGATGGTTGATGGTGTGGATAATGGTTGATGGTGTGGATGATGGTTGATGGTGTGGATAATGGTTGATGGTGTGGATGATGGTTGATGGTGTGGTTGATGGTGTGGATGATGGTTGATGGTGTGGATGATGGTGTGGATAATGGTGTGGATGATGGTTGATGGTGTGGATGATGGTGTGGATAATGGTTGATGGTGTGGATGATGGTTGATGGTGTGGATGATTGATGATGGTGTGGATGATGGTTGATGGTGTGGATGATGGTCTGGATAATGGTTGATGGTGTGGATGATGGTTGATGGTGTGGATGATGGATGATGGTGTAGATGATGGATGATCGTGTGGATGATGGTTGATGGTGTGGATGATGGTTGATGGTGTGGATGATGGTGTGGATAATGGTTGATGGTGTGGATGATAGTTGATGGTGTGGATGATGGTTGATGGTGTGGATGATGGTTGATGGTGTGGATGATGGTTGATGGTGTGGATGATGGTGTGGATAATGGTTGATGGTGTGGATGATGGTTGATGGTGTGGATGATGGTTGATGGTGTGGATAATGGTTGATGGTGTGGATGATGGTTGATGGTGTGGATGATGGTGTGGATAAAGGTTGATGGTGTGGACGATGGTTGATGGTGTGGATGGTGTGGATAATGGTTGATGGTGTGGATGATGGTTGATAGTGTGGATGATGGTGTGGATAATGGTTGATGGTGTGGATGATGGTTGATGGTGCGGATGATTGTTGATGGTGTGGATGATTGTTGATGGTGTGGATGATGGTGTGGATAATGGTTGATGGTGTGGATGATGGTTGATGGTGTGGATGATGGTTGATGGTGTGGATGATGGTGTGGATAATGGTTGATGGTGTGGATGATGGTTGATGGTGTGGATGATGGTTTGGATAATGGTTGATGGTGTGGATGATGGTTGATAGTGTGGATGATGGTTGATGGTGTGGATGAATGTTGATGGTGTGGATGATGGTTGATGGTGATGGATGATGGTGTGGATAATGGTTGATGGTGTGGATGATGGTTGATGGTGTGGATGATGGTGCGGATAATGGTTGATGTTGTGGATGATGGTGTGGATAATGGTTGATGGTGTGGATGATGGTTGATGGTGTGGATAATGGTTGATGGTGTGGATGATGGTTGATGGTGTGGATGATGGTGTGGATAATGGCTGATGGTGTGGATGATGGTTGATGGTGTGGTTGATGGTGTGGATGATGGTTGATGGTATGGATGATGGTTGATAGTGTGGATGATGGTTGATGGTGTGGATAATGGTTGATGGTGTGGATGATGGTTGATGGTGTGGATGATGGTTGATGGTGTGGATGATGGTTGATGGTGTGGATGATGGATGATGGTGTGGATGATGGTTGATGGTGTGGATAATGGTTGATGGTGTGGATGATGGTTGATGGTGTGGATGATGGTTGATGGTGTGGTTGATGGTGTGGATAATGGTTGATGGTGTGGATAATGGTTGATGGTGTGGATGATAGATGATGGTGTGGATAATGGTTGATGGTGTGGATGATGGTTGATGGTGTGGATGATGGTGTGGATGATGGTTGATGGTGTGGATAATGGTTGGTGGTGTGGATGATGGTTGATGGTGTGGATGATGGATGATGGTGTGGATGACAGTGACGAGGGGTTGGATATTAGTGAAATGGGAGTGGTACCCAAATTACACTGAAACTCTACCTTAACTAGATTATGTACATTCACTCAGTACCAGTTAAGAGACCAATTAGCAAACAGACTATTTAATTGCCCTGGTCGAGAACAATGTATGTATGTATGGGGGAGGAGGGAGAGGGGTAGCGGGAGATGAAGGGAAGGGGTGATTAGGTGGGGAGGGGTAGAGGGGGGATATGGAGAGGGAGAGGAGGGGGGGGGGGGAAGTCTCACCTCCACTATCTCGCTGGGAGAGACATAGATACACGTCAGGGATGAGAAATGAGAGATAAACTGAGAGATAATATAAATTTATGAGAGATAATGGCGTGGGGTTATAATGTTTCCTGATCTCTTTCCCCTAAAACTATTCCCATTAATTTCTCTCCCATTATCCCCACAACCCATCTGTCTTCCCCTGGCCCCCATTATATAGCCATAAAAAATCCTCTAATATCCAGAGTTATTAAAATTTTTGAGTTTATTCAGATTTTTATTCAGATTACGAGGATTATATTTTGGGCGATATGTAGTAGTGTTTATTGTCGCCGCTGGAGATTGAGGGCGCTGGGATCGTTGAAGGGGAGGAGTAGGGAGGTGTAGGGGGAGGAGTAGGGAGGTGTAGGGGGAGGAGTAGGGAGGTGTAGGGGGAGGAAGAAGAGGGTGGGGAGGAGGAGGTATCAGCGGGAGGAGGAGGAGGAAGTTAGGTTAAGGAAATGAATGTTTAGTTTATGTTACGTCACCCGGATACAGAGAGTTATATTGTAATACGTAACTTACTTTAATTTCCTGTTGTATCACCCTGGTAATACATACATACATACATACATACATACAGGGGTAGAACAAGTCCCTTTAAATATACATACAGGTAATAAGGAGATTTACTTCAGGATTATCTATGTAACTCTTACCTTATTGTTTTTATCTACGAGCAAAGGTAAAAAGAATATCTTGCCTCATCTCTATATAATTCCATGAAGAAGAACTCGTTTAAATATGCCATTGTGTGGTTGGCTCAGTCTGACGTAAACACACCGATTAAGAGATTTACCTGGTGTTCTCATGACACCTGTTGTTGTGGTTTACTCTCGATAAACAAACAAAAATATATAAAAACAATAATACGAAGGCCTTTTTGCTTCTTTATGTTTACATTAGACAAAAAAAAATCCTAAGAAAGACACAGGGAAGAAGATACTGTATAGTTATTTTTATTGTTTACCTCGAACAAACAAACACTGAAAACATTTTGTTAATGTTTTTTGTTTACAATCAGCAAACAAACATGAAATAATTATATTATGGTCTTTTTAATATTGTTTACCTTCAGCAAAAGAGTGAACACAACACAGGCTGCCTTTTACAGTCTCTTGTTTACACTGGACAACCAAACAAACAATAAACAAAACATCTATTTCGTGTTTACTTTCAGAGACCAAAAACACACCTCCTTTTACACTCTTATGTTTACAGTGGCCAAACAAACACACAACAAACATCTCTTTTTCCCCTGCCAACTGTTTACACTAGACAAACAAACACTCAGAAAAAACACTGTCTCTTCCTGCGTTCTGTTTATACTAGTCAAAGAAACACGTAAATAAACATAATACCTATAGCTTTATCCAGTTTACACACACACACACACACACACACACACACACACACACACGCGCGCGCGCGTATCTCACAGTCCTCTAGTTGATGTTGCTATAATTGAAACTTTTATTAGGATGAGCAGAGAGTAATGGCCGGTAATGGAGAGTCAATTGAAGACAAAATTTAAGGTTTCTTGACAAAAACCACCGACCGGGTTTGTTGCACAAGATGGGTTTGTTTATTGCGGTAATAATTGGTTTATTGCAAAAATGGTGTATTTAATTGCAAGGACTGGAGAGTTTATTGCAACCAAAGAGATTTTATTGCAAATGATGGTGTATTTATTGCAAGAAATTAAGGTGTTTATTACAAAAAAAATAACACAACGTTGCAAACACTAAACTAATACCTCCAACAAATTAAAACTACATGGCAAAATAATTCCATCAATATTGCAGAAATTAAACTTTTATTGCAAATATGAAAGTTGATTTTGCAATATTAACCCTTTGTGTACTTGGAGGAGTGGAAGGACTCTCTGTGTTGAATAAAATTGTTTAGCCTTCGAAATAAAAATACTACAATGGCGTCTAGTAGTGAAGATGATAGTCGAGTATGGTAATATTGTCAGCATCACTTGACACACTCTTATAAAGGAAGCGGCTGAGACGTAATCACCCCACCCCCCAGAGGATATTAACACCTTCCTTATGAATATTACATGACGAAGGCGAGAGAGAAATTACCTGAGGCATCATCTGGTATAAGGGGTAGGACTACCTTATATTACAATGGACCTCTAATATAAAAAAAAAGACCCCTAATATTTAGAAAAAGACCCCTAATATTTAGAAAAAGACCCCTAATATTTAGAAAAAGACCCCTGATATTTAGAAAAAGACCCCTGATATTTAGAAAAAGACCCCTAATATTTAGAAAAAGACCCCTAATATTTAGAAAA
Source organism: Homarus gammarus (assembly GCA_958450375.1). NCBI lineage: Eukaryota > Metazoa > Arthropoda > Malacostraca > Decapoda > Nephropidae > Homarus > Homarus gammarus. Next base: position 331,634 of record CAUDMG010002464.1, read on the forward strand.
AGACCCCTAATATTTAGAAAAAGACCCCTGATATTTAGAAAAAGACCCCTGATATTTAGAAAAAGACCCCTAATATTTAGAAAAAGACCCCTAATATTTAGAAAAAGACCCCTGATATTTAGAAAAAGACCCCTAATATTTAGAAAAAGACCCCTAATATTTAGAAAAAGACCCCTGATATTTAGAAAAAGACTCCTAATATTTAAAAAAGACCCCTGATATTTAGAAAAAGACTCCTAATATTTAAAAAAGACCCCTAATATTTAAAAAAGACCCCTAATATTTAAAAAAACCCTAATATTTAAAAAAACCCTAATATTTAAAAAAAGACCACTAATATAAACGACCCCAAATATTTAAAAAAGACCCCTAATATTAAAAGACCCCTAATATTTAAAAAAGACCCCTAATATTTAAAAAAGACCCCTAATATTTAAAAAAAGACCACTAATATAAACGACCCCAAATATTTAAAAAAGACCCCTAATATTTAAAAAAGACCCTAATATTTAAAAAGACCCCCAAAAATTAAAAAAGACCCCTAATTTTTAAAAAAGACCCCTAATATTTAAAAAAGACCCCTAATATTTATAAAAAGACCCCATGAAAAACAACTTACGACAAAATCATTACTTTGATAATCCTTTAAGACAAAAATATATATTTACCACAAAAGCTTCAATACGTTGTATAAAAAATCCCTTTCCGATATTCTTACCATGACTTAAGGACCTTGAGATAGGATCACTCACCTTACGCAGAACCTCAAGATAGACTCCTTGAGCTCGTCCTCGAAGGTCAAGGAGTTGCGTGATGAAGGAGGTATTAGAGGTGATGGGTGGGCGAGATATGTCAGTTGGGAACTCT
>CAUDMG010002464.1:337500-341463 GCA_958450375.1 Homarus gammarus
ACACAACACACCACCACACACCACACCACACCACACACCACACCACCACACACCACCACACCACCACACACCACCACACCATACCACACAAGACACCACACACGACACGACACACCACACCACCACACACCACACCACCACACACCACACCACCACACAGCACCACACCACACCCCCACACACCACACACCACCACACCATACCACACAAGACACCACATACGACACGACACACCACACCACCACACACCACACCACACCACACTACACCACACCACACCATACCACACAAGACACCACACACGACACGACACACCACACCACCACACACCACCACACATCACACACCACCACACCATACCACACCACACAAGACACCACACCACACTGCACCACACCACCACACCATACCACACAAGACACCACACACGACACCACACAAGACACCACACCACAACACCATACCACACACGATACGACACACCACATCACACCATACACCACACCACACTACACCACACCACACCACACCAACACCACACCACACGGCTGAGTACTTAGTCACGTACTTATAGCCTTACCTACAATATCTTGTCATTTTAAGTAAGAGGTCCGGCTTAAGTAGAACTGTATTTAAGTGGTAGGTCGTGTAGCCCCCTAAATACAGAGTCATGTAGTGAGGGAACACCTGGGAAGGCTCGCCCTTAAGTGGTGGGTCTTATTCCTCGCCCTCAAGTGGTGGGTCTTATTCCTCGCCCTCAAGTGGTGGGTCTTATTCCTCGCCCTCAAGTGGTGGGTCTTATTCCTCGCCCTCAAGTGGTGGGTGTTAAGTAAATATTGTGCTAAACGTAATTCACCCAGTGTGTTTCAAGGAAGTGGCAACCATCTTGCTTCTGCCTTCACTGTTTACTTATTTCCTGTGTAAACTTTTCGGGCGTACTTCTCAACGCCAAGAATACGTTATTGTAGGTTATGTATCTAAGCTACTGTGCCGAGTAGCAACCCTGTACATAAGCTACTGTGCCGAGTAGCAACCCTGTACATAAGCTACTGTGCCGAGTAGCAACCCTGTACATAAGCTACTGTGCCGAGTAGCATTTATATATATAATCACGTGGCAACACTGCACGTGTTATGTAGCAACATTGCCCCGAGGCTGCCATATGGCAAGGCAGCCCCAGTCTGACTGTGTGAGCCGTGCATGGCACACGCGAGTCACCACTTGTATTTCTCTCATCCATAATAAACGGACTCAGTGTTACTCAGTGTTTCCCTAGCCATCACTGCATTCTTCAGGGCACACTAGTAACTTTCATGGCGCAGTGAGTAGGATCTGTGGACTTACAAAGTGTGTGAACAATGCCGACAGTTACGTCTGCCGGTGATGGGCGTTGACTCATAGTGTGTTGTGTTGTGTTGCTGTGTTTCGCCGCGATGTGCAGTGTTGCTCCGTCACAGTGCGTTTTAGTGACGGTGGCAGTGTTAGTGTCAGTGTATTATTGTGTGTCTAGAGCTGAGAGTTGAGCATTGGCCTGTTTTTTTGTGGTACCCACGGAGCACGCAGGTGTACACCCTTCTCGTGCGACATCCGGTGGGACACTGGTCTTGCCTCCGCCTCCGCCGGCCACCACGCTCCGCTCTGAGACACACACACACACACACACGCACGCACGCACTCACTCACTCACGGACAGAACAGTGGACCATATGCGTGATTTTTGCGCTGTTTATGTCATATATATGTGGTTCGAGCTGTTGAGGCGCCACTTTATATATTAAACAGTGCAGTCCACGCACACACAAAGATGGGAGGTAAGAAGGGACGTCAAGATGGGAGACACGACTCCCCACCACCTTCCCCTCCACCGGGCGCAGACTCTCATCCTCCACCTCCAGTGACGGACATCGCCACAATTCTGAAGTGGATGGACGACCGGGACGAGAGACGCAGAGAGATGGAACTTCAGAGGGAGGAGACACGAAGAGAGGAGGAAAAGTTGCGTTTTGAGGCGCTATTGGCGACCCTGGCGCTAACCCACCCTCCCTCACTTGCAGGTAGCGCGCTTCAAGGCGCCAGTACACTCCCTCCTCCACCACACCAGCGTCCTCCAGGTACTCTTGCTACCCCAACAGCTCCCAAGGCATCTGTTCAACCCCCACCCGCCCTCTCACCAGACGTCACGTTTCAGCTTTTTCGTGAGTGGAGGCGGCGTTGGACAGATTACTCCACGATGGTGGACCTTGACAGCATGCCTCCAAACAAACAGCTCATCCAACTGCGGATGTGTTTGTCGCTGGAGACCCAGAGAGTTTTGGAGCACACGTTGCACGTGCCTCCCGATTCTACCTCTTCAGTGACGGATGTGCTCGACCTTTTACAGGAGCATGTTAAGGGTCGGAACAACGAGGCTTTGCGTCGCCGTGCCTTTACCAGCTGCAAGCAGGCGGAGAACGAATCCTTTGACGACTTTTTTGTACGTTTGAAGAGTTTGTCGGAGGAGATCGACGTCTGCAAGGCGCACAGCCGGGAATGTGAGGAAGCCTGGATCAAGCACGGGATCTTGACAGGTGTCAGGCACGAAGAGTTGATGCAGCGACTCATCCCCCTGGACGCTTCCTCCACACTCCAGGTGGTAGTGACTGAATGTCGGTCATACGAGGCCACCAAGTCCGCCACCTCTGCCTTACGGGCCCCACCTGCTGTGAGAGCTATCTCACAATACAAGAAGGATAAGAAGGCGGCCAACAACGCGAAGGCTGCCACACGTTCTTCCACGCCTCCGCCTAGTGCTTCCTGTGGCAGCTGTGGAAAGCAGCACACACTGACCCTTTCGACTCTCACTGACCATCACCACGACCTCATCTGCAAATTTGGTAAGAAGCTTCTGCACCATCCCCGACACCGGCTCCTACTACCGCCTGAGATCCCTAGCCCGAGAATTGCTGTTAGACACCACAACCGCATCCAGCCCATACGTGCACGAACTGATCGCTATAAGATACAGCCCAGCCCCAACCATTGTAAAAATTATCAATAACTTGTAATAAACCCGTGTATTCACTCCCAGTAAACACTGCTCCTTGCACTGTCACTATGTTGAAATGAACTGTAGTTTGAGCTTTTCCCCATCTAGTTATTATATGTCTTATTTGTGTCACTTATGTTACTTGTATATTATTTGTAATTCGTAACCCATTCCCCAAATATGTACCTGTGTATTTTCAGTCTTCTGGCTGCCAAGCTCTTTCAATAAACCGTTAATTATTATTATTATTATTATTACACACACACACACACACACACACACACACACACACACACACACACACACACACAACCCCTCAAACCTACAAAGTTGAGCATTGAATGGCCACCACAACCTGCCCTTCAGAAAAACCGTTCGATATTAATTGTAGGGTGTGTGTGTGTGTGTGTGTGTGTGTGTGTGTGTGTGTCGTAAGAGACACCAGGTGAGTGGACATCCTCCCTCTTGATTACAGGTAGTGGTGAGGGAGATGAGTGGTGAGGGAGGTGAGTGGTGAGGGAGGTGAGTGGTGAAGGAGGTGAGTGGTGAGGGAGGTGAGTGGTGAGGGAGGTGAGTGGTGAAGGAGGTGACGGGTGAGGGAGGTGAGTGGTGAGGGAGGTGAGTGGTGAGGGAGACGAGTCGAGTATAGTGAATAGTGTTGATGATAGAGACATACATACATACATACATACATACATACATACATACATACATACACACACATACACACATACAGACACACGAGTATAATGTAAGTCATGAGTTAAATCTTTACGTAGAATGTAAACAAAGAGGAGAAGAATTATCCCAAGGTATATAGCAGTGGTGTGGTATAGTGTGGTATAGTGTGGTGTGGTATAGTGTGGTGTGACGGCAAGTGGTTCAGTTCCTATTATTACCACCAACACTATCACCATCACCACCACAACCATCAAGCT
>CAUDMG010002465.1:0-35359 GCA_958450375.1 Homarus gammarus
CATAAGAACATAAGAACATAAGAATGGAGGAAACTGCAGCGGGCCTATTGGCCCATACTGGGCAGTCCCGTTTACACCCAACCCCTATTGCTCATATGAGCATCCAACCTATGTTTGAAGCAATTCAGCGTATTCGAGTTAATGATGATATTTGGTAACTTGTTCCATTCATCCACTACTCTGTTTCCAAACCAGTGTTTACCTATTTCACGCCTAAATCTAAATTTGTCCAATTTAAAACCATTGTTACGAGTTCGCTCCTGGTTGGATAATTTGAGTACCTTTGTAATGTCCCCTTTGTTTAGCCCTGCCTTCCACTTATACACCTCTATCAGGTCGCCCCTCGCTCTACGTCTCTCAAGGGAGTGCAAATTAAGATGCTTTAACCTGTCTCTATACTCAAGGTTCCTAATGCCCGGGATTAGTCTTGTCATTCTCCTCTGAATTCTTTCCAAGGATTCTATATCCATTCTGTAATACGGTGACCAGAACTGGACTGCGTAATCCAGGTGTGGTCTCACAAGAGCAAGATACAGTTTTAGGATGACCTCGCTAGTCTTGTAACTAACACTCCTTTGTATGAACCCAAGTACCTTATTAGCCTTGTTACGAGCAAAAACACATTGTTTACTTGGCTTAAGGTTCCTACTTATCATTACTCCTAAATCTCTCTCGCAGTCGGATTTCTCTATGGCATCGTTGTTCATCTGGTATCTGGTTTCCCTGTTTACATTTCCTATACTGAGTACTTTACATTTGTCGATGTTGAATTTCATCTGCCATTTTTCAGACCATTCGAAAAATTTGTTTAGATCCTCCTGTAGTTTTGCCGAGTCCTCGTCAGATTTGATAACACGTCCTATTTTAGTATCATCAGCAAATTTACTTATGTTGCTGTCTATGCCGATATCTATGTCGTTTATGTATATAATAAACAATAATGGTCCAAGTACTGAGCCTTGGGGAACTCCACTTGTGACGTTGCTCCAATGGGACTTAGTGCCGTTAATGCTCACTCGCTGTTTCCTGTCCTGTAACCACGCCCTAATCCATTTAAGGATGTCACCTTTGATGCCATGAGCTTCTACCTTTCTAATTAGTCTTTCGTGGGGTACTCTGTCGAAGGCTTTGCTAAAGTCGAGATATACCACATCATAATTGTGCCCCTCGTCCACTGATTCGAAAACTGATGAAAAGAATGTTAATAGATTAGTTAGGCAAGAACGTCCGCTTGTGAAGCCATGCTGGGAATCATTGATCAATCGGTGCTTCTCCAGGTGATTTCGAATAGAGTTTGAAATGATTGCTTCCAGTAATTTGCCTACTATTGATGTTAGACTGATTGGGCGGTAGTTAGAGGATAGTGATCTATCCCCCTTCTTGAAGATCGGAATTACATTCGCTATCCTCCAGGATTCTGGTACTACACCTGTTTTTAAGGACATGTTAAACAACTTTGCTAAGGGCATACTAAGCTCTTCCTTACATTCCTTTAATACTCTAGCAAATATCTCATCGGGACCAGGTGACTTATTAGGCTTTAGTTTGTCTATTTGCTTACTAACATCGTTACTAGTCACTACTATCTCACTTAATTTGTTTTCTTCACTATCTCTGAATAGAGTCGGTGCCTCGGGTATCATGTTTAAATTTTCGGTGGTGAAAACTGTTGAAAAATATTTATTCAAATTATTGCTCATTTCTCCGTCGTTATCAGTGAGCTCGCCGGAGTCTGACCGTATTGGTCCAATCTTTTCTCGTGTTTTAGTTTGATACATTTGGTAGAATCCTTTGGGGTTTGTCTTTGCCTCCCTTGCTATCCTTACCTCATTATTCCTCTTTGCTTTCCTTATCTCGGTTTTAACCCTACTCGCCAATACCCTATAATAGTCCCGGAGGTGAATTTCGCCACGATTTATCCTTCTACCTATAGCCTTCCTTTGGCCAATGATGTTCTTTAAATAATTATTTATCCATTTAGGGTCATTGTTGTTTGATCTGAGTTTTTTGTATGGTATGTTCTGCCTTTGTGCATTAAGTAACTCACTATTTAAATTGTCGTGGAACTCGGCAGTCTCAGATCTCGTTATCAGGTCGGTGTCATCTGTCAGGTTCACGGCCAAACGCGACACCCCCTCTCTCAGCTGCCTCTTTAAACTGTCAAAGTTTGCCCTTCTGAAATCTGGTACTTTAGTGGAATTTTCCTTACGTCTGCCCTGAAAATCTAACTGGAATCGAATTTCTTTGTGATCGCTGTTTGCAAGTTCGTTCCCTACCTCGACATTGCTAATGAGGTTTTCTCTGTTTGACAAAACTAAATCCAATATATTATTACCCCGTGTGGGTTCGGTTATATGTTGACTTAGGAAACAGTCCTGGATCGTCTCGAGAAAATCCTCTGATTCTGAGTTACCCGTAAGGTCGGTCCAATCTATTTGGCCAAGGTTAAAGTCGCCTACTATACAGACTTTGTTGTGTATGGAAGCCCTGCGCATTTCATCCCAGATAAGTCGCTCATTGACGCTATCAAGATTGGGGGGTCTATATATTACTCCTGTGATTAATTTTTCCCGACCGTCGCTTAATTCTATCCAAATTGTTTCTGTATTCCTCTCAGTTTTTATTTCCTTATTTATTTCACACTTCAGATTATCCCTAACATAGATTGCTACTCCGCCTCCTTTCCTGGTCTGCCTATCGGTATGGAACAGTTTGTAACCCGCAATTTGGTATTCGACTGGTAATTCACGTGTGTCTAGGTTGATCCATGTTTCAGTGAATGCAATTATATCGATTTCTTCGGTACATACCAAGGCCCTAATATCATCCATTTTGTTTCTCATACTTCTACTGTTCGCGTAATATACATTTAAGTTAGTCGTGTTCTGAGTCCTCCCCTTACCGCGTTTAGTTTTAAACTCCCTGTCTAATTTAGTTATGTCATCATTCCTAACACTATTTCCCTGTAATCTTTCGCCTTGTTTACCCGCTCCCACTGCAGTCTCCTCCACCCCCATGCCCCTATGTTCTCTTAGCAGTTTAAAGACTTCGATATCTTTTGAACTGCCCCCTCTAGAGCCCCAGCCAGGGTTGCTACTCCATCCCTAGACAGGTGCACCCCATCCCTAGCATAAAGGTCCCTTCTGCCATAGAAGTTGTCCCAGTTGTCAATGAATGGGACTGATATTGACTTGCAATATCTGTCAAGACGGTCGTTAACACCAACTGCCCTTGACAACCATTCACTGCCAACTCTCCTTCTAGGCAGGACACCGCATATGATAGGGATCCCTCCCTTAGTCCTAATACGATCTATGGCTGCCTTGAACTTATCAAGAAGCTCCTCACTCCTACACCGGCCAATATCATTGCCTCCTGCACTGAGGCAGATAATGGGTTTGTTCCCATTACCAGACAAGATATTGTCCATCCTGTCAATTATATCCCCCACCCCAGCTCCTGGCAAACACACCCTCATCCTATTTTTGTTTTTACCACAAAAGGCCCTGTCCATGTACCTTACCTGTGAGTCACCAACAATTAAAGTTTTTATACCTTCCTTGTCATCCCTGCCCCTGACTGTACTAACGTCCAATTCGTCTATCAAGGGACTGAACGGGTTGGTACACTTAGCTGTTGCTGTTGTTGTCGTTGTTGTCGTATCCTTCGTGTGCTTCTTTACCACCAGCTTGGTCCTACCACTACTCACAATTTTCCACTTGCTTGATTTTTCGTCAGCCACTGGCTTTACTCGTCCAGCCTCTCCTTTTAACATCGCCAGCTCTTCCCTTAATTTCAAGTTCTCCAACTTGGCCTTCGCCAATTCTTCAGTGGACCACTCCAGTTTGGTCAACAAACTCTCATACCCAAGACCGCACCTAGCTCTGGCCATATCTGATAATTATCCCTCCGGAGCTAACCCTGCCGTGACCTTTCCCCTAGTGAGGTCAGAACACGACCGAGGAAAAATACTCAACAGATACGTCCGATGTACACCTGCCTGCACCTGGAGACAGACAGTGGGAGGACAAAGGTGGGTAATTTAAGTAAAAAACAAAACAAAAAACATCCAGCCAACCAAGACACTTGGAAAGCGAATGGGAGGAAGGAGGGAGGGAAGGGGGTGGCGGGGACGGGAGGGGGGATGAGGAAGGGGAGGGAAGGGGGAGGAGGGAGGGAGGGAGTGAGGGAAGGGAACAGGGAGGGAGAGGGGTTGTGAGCAAAACTAAACACATTACGAAGGAAAATGCACACAGTAAATGTTTAGTTTGAAGACTCGGTTAATCATGTCATGTCAGGCTGTCCAGCACTAATGATGATGAACACGGAGAACAGCACAACTGGGTGGTGGTAGATAATGACTGGAGGAACTTCATGTAATAAAACCTCCCATTGGAGGTTTATAATAACACACACACACACACACACACACACACACATACACAAAATATGACCTAAGCCAAATTTCAGGAAAACGATTAGACTTCTAGGAAAAAAATATAGACACAGAACCTACTGTAGAAGGATCTCCAAGCCAGGCAATCATCGACGAACTCCAGGAAATCACATTGCTTGGGACATCACGCGTCCTGTAAATGACGTTCTGCCATCATCTAGATTTGTGCCACATACCTACGACCACGTTACCTAGCGTTCAGGTGATGTAGGGATGCAGTACAATAATAATAATAATAATAATAATAATAATAATAATAATTAATAATAATAATAAAAATATTAATACTACTACTACTACTACTACTACTAATAATAATAATAATAATAATAATAATAATAATAATACGTGAATAGTTAAAATTAACTATTTACCTTTACAAAAGATTATTTATTTATTTATTTTTTGTTTTTGATAAATAAAAACCTTATTATTGGACACATTTATAACCTACTGTACTGTCTGCCATCTCACCAAAAAATGACAAACCAGAGTTGCTTTTATTACACTCTCTAAAGTCTCGCTAGCAATAAGCATCACAATATTACGGTACCAGCAGCCCACAGAAGAGACCATTTACATTAGATGGTTTCGGTAAATTGCAGACATGGAATATTGATGGAAGTGAGAATAGGTGACTGGGTGCGTGTGTTGCTCTCATTATAACAACACCTGAATTTGTTGACGTTATTAAACAAAACCTCATTAGCAGTGGAGGCTGGGGGGCAACTCTTCGTTCAATCGAGGTTTTGAGGGGTCATATATCAGCAGCTCAAAGGTGGTATATGAGATTGGTGTGTGTGTGTGTGTGTGTGTGTGTGTGTGTGCGCGCTCCGGTACGTATAAAGCAGACAGTTGTGTATTGGGTCTAAAAATCAATGGAATATTAAATAAAAACTCCATAGTCCTTTTTTCATATAAATGTTGAAATGTCAGTTGGGGTTGAGAGACGGAACAACGCTATTTCCTGTTCACATAAATACGCTTTAAATGCAGTATTCACACACACACACACACATACTGACAAAAGGTCCTCTTCCAACATGTACTCATAGAGGCTACCAAAACAGTATAGCATAACCTAACCTAACCTATAATCCGTGAACATGACCCAAAGAAGATTAATAAAGAGAATTACACACGTGTCTATCATCACCCGTGTATCAGCCAGTGTTCCTGCAGGGGCTGTGTACATAACAGTGAATAAACAGTTAACGAGTCGTATATGTGATTGATTATAATCAATCACATATACGACTCGTTGTTTGACGCAATGAATCAAGAACATTACAGTGGGTTCCCCTGTGATCTTGCATGTTGAACACGGATGTAACCCACTTACAAATGGAAGTACGTGTCCCTGATTCTAAGTGGTACACGAACCCTGATATATTGCCGGAACGTGTTGAGATTGTAATGATACTTGTGGTACTGAGGGAGCTGTGTGCCTGTTTGTCATAGTATGGTTATTATTGATGCTTTTGTTGTTATCTCCAAATATTATTATTATTATTATTATTATTATTATTATTAACATAACCCTTATCAGTACAATTATTATCCATGGTCTTCCCCTGTACACCGTGTCAACTCTCTTATGACACCCGTTAATCTTCGCTTATGACATAGCAGACAATTTATGAAACCCATACCGGGATGTTCACCGTATTAGTTAACTGTTTATTCACTGTTATGTACACAGCCCCTGCAGGAACACTGGCTGATACACGGGTGATGATAGACACGTGTGTAATTCTCTTTATTAATCTTCTTTGGGTCATGTTCACGGATTATAGGTTAGGTTAGGTTATGCTATACTGTTTTGGTAGCCTCTATGAGTACATGTTGGAAGAGGACCTTTTGTCAGTATGTGTGTGTGTGTGTGTGAATACTGCATTTAAAGCGTATTTATGTGAACAGGAAATAGCGTTGTTCCGTCTCTCAACCCCAACTGACATTTCAACATTTATATGAAAAAAGGACTATGGAGTTTTTATTTAATATTCCATTGATTTAATATTCAATCGGAAATCCCATTGTACGAGTAGTTTGGATCATTGTACAATTAATGGTTTCCTAACAATAATACAAAAAAAAATAATAGTAATATAAATGAAATATATTTAGTGACATTTTCGAAACACAAATGCGTAAGATCAGTAAATAATACCTAACCAGAGGAAGAATAATGGCAGCACTTGATGAGGAAGGTAAACACATTCATCTTGCCCTCGAGCCCTTTAACACTCAACCATCCACCGCTATACCCAAGGAAATAACCTAAGTCATAAACGATGCTAAAACTACTGTACTTATAAGAGAGAAAAAAAAATGCAATATTTTTCAATCCGTAATCAGCTATCCATTCTGTATCGGCTTCAAGGTATTTGGATTGAAGTGTAAATATTGTAGTCAAACTTTGTCATCTCCAGACTAACATATTGCTCTGGTTTACAATCGCTGCTGCTGTAAAATTGTTAAAGGTTCTTATATTTGGTTAAATTTCTTGACATTTGATTTAAAAACTTGGGATTTGAGAGATCCTGAAGGTAAATTTACTTCCCAGAATTATTTTCAGGTTAGTAATTAGCATTTGCATTTAGCATATAAACATAAATTGAAATGACCGAGGGTTTAAGGCTATATTATATAGAATAATTCTCTCATTCATCTTTGTTATATTTAAAGGAGGAAATTGAAATACTTGTATTATAAAGTGTAACAGGCACTCTTATTAATCTGTTGAGACATGAGCAAATACTACATAAAAGTAAACCTTGCACCATAATTAATTTAATACACAATTAAGTTAAAACAATAAAATTAATTCTATTTGTAACTGAATTTATGATACGTATTGAGTAAATCCCGTCTCCATTGTTGCTTGCCTGTAATAAACAGAGAATTCCAGCCCAAATTCCTTTAGCCTATGTCTGTCTTTGTCCTTTGGAATTCTACTGAAGTAACGGCTTTAAAGTTAAGCTCACTTAACCTCTGTACACTGGTAGTGAGTCAACACAAAGAAGGAGAGCCCTTGCCCGCCGGTGCAGCTTGTAAACAAATCATACACAAACGTTGACAAGAACTTCCTGCGGTGGATCCAACATTGAGTAAAGTTTAACAAAGATTTTTTTTGTAGGTTGTTTCAATTGTGTTTATCTTCTTGTCGGTACGTTTGTATGTCAGTGTGTTATCGTCTGTTTGAGCATGTGTTTGTTTGACCTTACCTTTATTGTACATGCGTTTATTTACCTGTATTTCCAGGGGTTTGTTTGTTTATATATCTATATAATTGTATGTTTGTTCATGTGCTTTTTGTCTATGTGTTTGTTTATCGAAAAGTTTCTCTGTTTGTCAATGTTTTCTTCTTTTATTTTTCTTCTAACACTTTTTGTATTGTAAAACGACGAAGGCAGTGAGCCTATAAAGCTGGGTGAGTTGGGCGGATGGCGCTGTAGTGCTTCACGGGAAAAAATGAAAGACCAATTTCTAGCATATTTTCAAGCCATATACTCTCTCTCTCTCTCTCTCTCTCTCTCTCTCTCTCTCTCTCTTACACAATACGCACCGTGGATATAAAAGCACTAAATACTACTATTCAGAAGCACGCACACACAAGTTGTCCAAGCCACCTGCCACCCACCCAAGCTCTCCATTATTCCTCCTCTCCACCTTCTCTTTACTAGTAAAAGCTCCACATCACCCCTCCTCCCTCTTCTTCACTAGTAAGAGCTCACATCACCCCTCCTCCCTCTTCTTCACTAGTAAGAGCTCCACATCACCCCTCCTCCCTCTTCTTCACTAGTAAGAGCTTCACATCATCCCTCCTCCCTCTTCTTCACTAGTAAGAGCTCCACATCACCCTCCCTCCTCTTCTTCACTACTAAGAGTTCCACATCATCCCTCTCCTCGCTACTCTCACTTGTTGAAATATTTTATTAGAAATGCTTAGCGTGACTAGCAAATTATTCAAATTTAATTGACTGGAAGCGCTGTCAGGTGCAATTGGTTTAATGATTCGTAATACCATCCCGACGGACCAATTGAGAATTTTGTTCTTATGAAAAGTTGTTTTTGGTCAGAACTTTTATGGGGAAGTAGCCATAAAAAATTATACTGGTATGTATTTAGATTTATATAATAATCGGAATAGCAAGAATGGCAAATCATGTGTTATTTTGCCCTATTTCTTTATTAAGCTGTTGAAAAAGAAGTTATTTTTTTCAACCTCAAATACACAACAGTTATACAGAGGTACACAGCTTGACCTGTTGTTCTCTCCAGCATTGTTAATTATACTGCATGACCACATTGTGTTAATAATAATAATAATAATAATAATAATAATAATAATAATAATAATAATAATAATAATAATAGCGACTTTAAACGGTAATAAAATTTGGAATAATATTTCTAAACATTTCACAAAAATCATATGAAAAAGTTGTTTTTCACACGAGTTAAGGGAATTTACAGCGGCATATCTTATAGGTCAGTTGACAGGGCACATACTCTTGACTTACCTGACAGTGTATTGAAAGTGTCAAGAACGTGAGGAGGTTTATACGTCCTTCATTAATGCTAGAATAACTTAGCTTCCAACGTATTGATTTTACATAAAAAAGACAAGTTACAGCCATTAAAACCAACCACTGAAACATTCCAGCCTAAAGAGATTGGATGATAAAGGCGAGAAAGTGAAAACAACAACAACTACAACTAATTAATATTTCTATAATCTATATTTTTTTCAACATTGTAATTTTCTGGTTTTATGTTTTTTGTTATGAACGGGATTGTATTAATTAGTGATGCTGCTGAAGAATAAGGTACTGTACAGTATGTATATTTCCGTAGATGTTACAATATTACGTCTGATTACCACAAGGTCTTAGTTCATTCATATAGTTATTATTAATGTATTTTTTTTTGTATTGAAGATCATATGTGAATATGTGATGTTATATTGAGATTAAGAATATATATTATATGTATCCAATTATTATCATTATTATTATTATTATTATTATTATTATTATTATTATTGTAGAATTGAGGATGGAACAAGAATTTCAAAGATACCTCCACAAAATTCCCCTTTTCAAAGATACTTCAGCATTTTATAAGGTGCCACAAAGTTTGGAGATTCTTAAACTTGGGTTAGCTATGTGACATTTCCAATTCAGATCCTTATCTACAATTGCTCCTACAAATTGCGAAAAAGATCGTACAAGGAAAGACATCTTCTCTAAGGTGATTTTTAACTGAATCCTAATACAAATGGAGTCTAATATCCAATACCAGTTTATTCAGTTTTATTTTATACTCGATTACACGTGGATCTATTTTACTATATGAAGTGATAGGTTGTTTAGTTTTACATTACCTTTCGACTTTGATACCTGATGATAACATTTCATAGTCGTCAGGAAAATAAAACATAAACAAGTGTTATATTTTAGGTAATTAACTTTAGCAGCCACATTCTAAACAATGATTGAGGAAGACCTACTGTACTCTCCCTGGTTACTACCCAATACAGAGCGTCATATGTGTGTCAGGTAAATCAACAGTGAATCTTAACTAGTAGCTTACTAATACTGTAGACTCGGGGGGAGATCAATGCCAGTGTTTAAAGAGTCAAATATCTCTACTATAGATCTGTTTTGGTATTGTTATTTATTATATTGACTTCGTATAAAGATGGCAGTCATTAGATCAGTCATCATCATCATCATCATTCATAATCATCATCATCATCATCAATCACCCTATCTATATTAATCCACCATACAACACCATCACCATAACTTACAAACAATACACCCTCACACACCACCATACTAGCACCAATATCACATACTACCCTCAATAAACCACCATATTAATACTACCCATCTCACCATCACCACCATTAACTCCTACACAACTATCACTAGACAGCACCATACAACATACACCCTCACCACACTTCCACCACACCACCACCACCACACTTTACCATCCCACCTCCTGAGTCTACTGAACGCTTTGCTTGTGAACCAATGAAACAAATTCACCAAGACCGAAGTTGCACAGTATTTTAAAATGCAGCGACCAGCCCACACCGATAATTCCCACACAACAAGATTGCATATGTAAATTGACTCATTCACAGGGGGCAGTGAGGCGAGGAGACACTCTATGGGGTGGTGAGTGGGGGGGAGGGTTAGAGTGGGGGGGAGAAGGGAAGGAGGAACAAAGAAACATAAGAGGGAGAGGAAGGGGCGATAGAGGAGAGAGTAGCTAGTTTCAGTGGCATGAGAGGGGGAGAAAGAGGAGAGGGAAATGCACTAGATGAGAGGGTAGCGAGCTTGAGGAGTGAAAAGGGAAGAGAACTGAAAAGGGTGATAGAGAGGTTAAGGAGTTGAAATGGAGAGAGTGAGAATGAGAGAAGAGGGATAAAAGGAGAAGAGGTTGAGGAGGTGATAAGGTGAGAAAAGGAAAAGTGAGAGGGAGAACGAAGAGGAGGAACTATATGAAACAAGAAGTTAAAGTGAGGACAGAGCAAAGAAGGGAGAAGGGAAATGGAGACGAGAAAGAGAGAAATTGAGGAGAATGAGGAAATACGAGAGCCAGACGAGAGAGATGTTCCTTAAAGCAGCGTGGGAAAAGCGGTGAGAGAAAACCGATAGAAGGAGAGAGAGAGAGAGAGAGAGAGAGAGAGAGAGAGAGAGAGAGAGGTGTAAAGGGAGGAGTGGAGAAACTGAAACGGTGAGATGGAACAAAAGGGAGATATAATAACGGGAATAGAGGGGGTGAGAAAAGGAGATAATGGAGAAAATTGAAGGAAAAGATAAATGAGAATGAGAGAAAGGGAGTAAATGGAAAGGGAAAGTGTGAAACAGGACGAGAGAATGAAGAATGATGGAAGAGCGAGAGGAAAGGACGAAAAAAGAGGGAAAGCAAATGAAATGGAGAGAATTGAAATAAAGTAGATAGATAGGAAAGGCAAACAGTTGATAATGTAGACGAAGAGAAGTCAGTGAGAAATGGTGAGGAAAGGGTAACGGTGAAAAGTGTGAGAGAGGAGGAGAAAGAATTGATGGAACTAGGGAGAATGCAAAGACGAGAAAAGGAGACAATAAGACAAAAAATAGAATAAGAGGAAAAGACAAAGAAGGACAGGAATTATGTTGTTGGGAATCTGACTTACAATAATTTCCAATATCGTACAGTTAATGACTTAGGTGTGTTTCAGTTATTTTGTTATAATCTCTTTACCTGAACACCTACGGTATGTAATAGAGAAAAAAAAATATCAGGATTAGTTGGTAAGTTTAGCAGTTGTTACTTTCGATTTGGGATGACACAAATATATACGTATACTCAGACTATAGTAAAATATGTTAATATTACATAACATGACTTTGATCAGACTATTTCTGACTCGTGAAAGATGAGACATGACCGATTATCTAATAACCGAATTTTATAACAATGTAAACTCGTGTTTCATCAAATATAGTTTATTAATAAAAGCTCTATTACTGAGTTTAACTTACACGATAAAACAATGAGGATATTTCCGCATATTGTGATCAGTTTTTGGTAACTCTTCTGGTTCAGACCTTCACCACATGATACGTTGTGATTAATAATATATCTTTTTACACGAGTCCTCTATATCAAGGTTGAAGATGACCTCTCCTTAATAGTGAACACCCAAGTAGAGTGGACCCACTAACAGTGTGGCGGGTCCCGGTACACACAGCAGTAGTCAAAATAATATCCTGGAAATATTTGAAATACATCTCTCATGTTCACGTTTTCGATCATAATTATTGTTCATTCAGCAAAAAGGTAATTATGTAGAGGAAATTTAATATTGTGTACGCAAATGTAGTTTTGATGGCGTGTTCTTGTGTGTGTGCCTGTGGACGTGTGCGCATGTGTACTTGTATGCCTACAGATGTATGAATACACACATTCTAGTGTGTCCGGAATATTCATTTTCATGTTGTTGTTTTTTCCTGGAGGATGTGATGATGTTTTCGTGTGATTGAAACACCTTGTTCTGTGAATCAAGAGATGAAAGGCCCACATTAAGCTGCACTACGAGCCTAGAATTCGGATTCGTGTTGTGGATATCCAAAAAAGCAGTCCGTTTGCTCAACATTACTATCTGGAAAACAACGACAACAACAACAATAACGGCGCTATCGAATGACTGACATAGAGAAACACAAGAGATTCCTGACTCAGGGTCAGTGTTGTTTGTGTTAGCGCGAAATAGTGAAACATTAGTCCCAAAGTTAAAGACGGACAAAGACAGTAATATCATTACTGTTATTATTACTATTAGTATAGTATATTATTATTATTATCATTATCATTATCATTATCATTATTGCTGTCGTTTTTTTATTGACGTTTTCGTTGTTATTATTATTATTATTATTATTATTATTATTATTATTATTATTATCTGCTAGTACATTCCACTGCCGAAAGTTGGAGGCACTAATCAAGATAATGCGAGACGGTCACTCGCACAGTGCAAGATGTACGATTTCCTTCAGGTTTTCGATGATTGCCCTGCCTGGCACTCTCCCTCGGTCCTGTTTCACAGTCTCCTTCATCAGCGCTCACATGACAAGTGGTACAGTAGGTGTTGGTATTTCCTCAAAGTAAGGAAAGGTGAGAGATGGTATGAAATAACACACACACACACATACACAGGTTACAAGCGTGTAGGGTGTCAGTAGCCAGGCGGATAAAGTGTCCTGACCCTCGACAGAAGAGAGTAATTGGCTTCCTGTACACCTGGGTAGACAGAGGCAAATGGCGTATATAAACTTGCCCATAGTTTCACCCTGCCGGGGATCGAACCCGGGGCCACCCGTAACATGCTTATACATCTTGCAGGTATAGACTGTGCATATACCGTCTAGTAGTAGTAGTAGTAGTAGTAGGCGGCCAGCGCGGCGTGGGTGTCGTGGACCGTCCCTCCTGATCTAAAGTGTTATTGGTGGGGACATACTCGCTGTGTGGGAGCGGGAATTTGACAATGTGTTCGTGAATATCGGATGTCACCTAAAGCATTGCCACCCAAGGTTTCTTCTCATCCCTTACGGCATAAATTGTAAATATTCCGTGTGTTCACCGGCGTTCTCCAAGTGAGTGGTGACCTGTGCTGGGTCGGATGGTGGGATAATGAGGAGGCTCGGCGCCAAGGTCAGTGTCGTTAGGCCTACTTTGACAGGGGTGGTCCCGAGACTATCGCCCCTATGGGGCCTAGAGTGTTGCCCATGCGGTCGCCCCCACCCCCACCATAGTAACGTACACTTAATGTAGGGTCAGGACGAACCAAGTGAGTATACATAACTGATATTACACCAGTGAGACCATATAAATAGTGGTTATCTGTGCCAAGGATATATAAACAAGTGCTTGGTGTGACAAACTCTTGTCCAAAGTGTATCATTCTGACGTATGGATGGCCGCTATAAGAGGGGGTAGCCTACACACCCACGCGCGCACGTATGCCCCTACTACCTGGACACAGCAGTCCAGCTTGTCACCTCTCCGCCCTTCCCTCATAAGAACCAGTATAATCCTGTGCCTGGGACTAAATCAGATGTTCGGAGGCGGACGATACCGTCGCCCAAGGTGCTGTTCACTATGCCTGGTAACATTCCTTGCTGCGTCTGTGCTAGCCCGAACCAAAACTGCACAAACTGTGTCTGTGCGAGAAACAACCGACCATGTGTGGATTGCAGGAAGCTAGACCAGTGTCGGAACCCACGTCGCAGGGAGCCGACACAGGTGGCCACAGTGGATATCGCCGGGACCCAACTACCCGATGATATCCGAAATGATAGCAGTGAGTCTACTCAACCCGAAAATGTAGTACTAATAAATGCTGCTCCCTCAGTAGCAGGTGTCCAGGAGGAGAATGAGAGACAGCCGCCTCAGTGGAATGGCATGTCGATGGAAAATGCAGGCGTATGGGTCAAAGAAACCTACTCAGAAATTGTCAAGTGGTCGCCCGCTAACTTATTTGAACCACCCAAGTGTGCGGCCACCAAAGAAATGATTCGGGAGATGACTCGCTTCATGACTGATTACACTCAGGACCGCTTCCTCGCCCCCCTAGCTCTTCAAATACTGGCAATAATACCACATCTATTTTGTCAGAGGACACACACAAAGGCTAAGCACAAAGAAAATGTGGCAGCAATGAAGAGAAGATTGACAATGTGGCAGACTGGGGCCCTAGATGATCTCCTACGTGAAGCAAGAACACTGCAGGAGAGACTAAAATCTACGGGTGACGGAAAGCAAAACACCGATGACGTGGCAAGAAAATTTGGAAACAAAATGCGTGTGGGAAAAGTGTCTCTCGCGGTAAGATCTCTCACACAGGAATCCTCCGGTGGGGTGATGCCAATAAATAGAGAGACGTTAAGACTATTGAAAGAGAAACATCCCCCTGCAAGCGAAGATGAAGGCATCAGGCTCCAGGGTGCCTATATCCCACCAAATGCTGTCCTGTTCGAGAAAATAACAGGAGAGATGGTGTGGAAAAAGGCACTGAAGACTCGAGGAGGAGCCGGCCCTTCAGGTCTGGATGCAAACGGTTGGAGAGTCATCCTCAGCACAAACAAGTTTGGCCCTGTAGCAAGCGATCTCTGCACTGCCATTGCCACCCTTGCAAGAAAGCTTGCATCCTCCTGCTGCCATCACCTCCAGGCTCTGACGGCCTGCCGCCTTATTCCTCTGGAAAAGAAACCAGGATGTAGACCTATAGGGGTGGGGGAAGTGCTAAGGCGGATCATCGGAAAGTGTATAATGGAGGTGGTAAAGGATGATGTCAGGGCAGCAGCAGGGAACCTACAAGTGTGTGCTGGCCACCAGGCTGGTGGGGAGGCGGCCATTCACGCCATGAGATTGATATTTGAGCAGCGTGATTGTGAGGCCGTTCTCCTGGTGGATGCTTCAAACGCATTCAACATACTTAACCGCAAGGCGGCACTGCACAACATCAAGATCAAGTGTCCTAGCTTTGCGATGTATGTTGAAAATTCGTATAGGAATCCTTCAGACCTCTACATAGTAAACAACAAGGCTCTACGAGGTGATACCATCCTACAGTCGACCGAGGGAACAACACAGGGGGACCCCGTTGCAATGGCAATGTATGCAATAGGCCTATCAGTGCTCCAACAAGAAATAAAGTTTGAAACAACTGGGGTCAAACAAGTGGCATATGCTGATGACCTCACAGGAGCAGGAAAAGTGGAGGACATCAAAAAGTGGTGGGACCTGGTAACATCGCGAGGTCCACAAATAGGGTACCACCCAAACGCCAGCAAGTCCTTCCTCATCGTGAAGCCAGATCATTATGATCGGGCTGTGGAGGTTTTTGGCGGAAGTGAGGTCAAAGTAACTAAGGACGGCCAAAGACATCTAGGCGCAGTAATTGGCACTACGGACTTCAAGACCGAGTACGTAGCTGGAAAGGTGAATGAGTGGGTTAGCGAAATCCAAGCTCTATCTGAGATTGCTAACACAGAGCCACATGCGGCCTTTGCAGCATTCACCCATGGAGTCAAGCATCGCTGGAACTACCTGATGCGTACCATCCCTGAGATCGGACCCCTCCTCCACCCTCTGGAAGAAGCCATCAGTGTCAAGTTCATTCCCAAACTAGTGAAACACCACGACTTAACCCCAGCAGAAAGAACACTTCTTGCACTTCCACCAAGACTGGGAGGGATGGGACTAACTAATCCAGAGGAGATTGCTGACACTGAACATCAAAATTCACTTAAGCTCACGGCAGCCCTCACTGACCACATAATAGCCCAGAATGCAACAGGGGAAGTGGACACCAGCGAAGTAAATAAGATCCGTAGGGCCATTACAACAGATCGGCAGCACTGCCAAAATGACATGTTGCAGCAACTATTGCTGCAGGTTCCAGAAAATTTGACAAAAAAAGTAGCTATAGCGCAGGAGGTGGGCGCCTCGAACTGGTTAACTACGTTACCGATAAGGGCAAATGGTTTCAGCCTTAACAAACAAGAATTTACAGATGCCATTGCTCTAAGGTACGGTTGGCCAGTAGATGGTTTGCCCTCCCAATGCGTGTGTGGCTCTTCCTACGACGGCGATCACGCCATGGTCTGCAAGAAGGGGGGCTTCATATGCATGAGGCATGACGAGGTAAGGGATCTCACAGCAAATATGTTGAAGGAAATCTGCCGGGACGTCATGGTAGAACCGACCCTCCTTCCACTGGATGGTGAGATCTTCCAACACAGGACTTCAAACACATCTAACGAAGCCCGTGTGGACGTCAGTGCTCGAGGATTCTGGACGCGGGGACAGCGAGCTTTCTTCGACATCAGGATTTTTGATCCCATGGCCACTTGTCACCGTAACCTAGCTCTCGATGCTGCACATAGGAGGAACGAGAACGACAAGAGAAGGGCATATGGGGAGAGAATTCAAAACGTCGATCAAGGCAGCTTCACTCCTCTAGTGTTCACAACCTCTGGTGGGATGGGCCCAAGTGCAAGATGTTTCTACGCCAGACTCGCGGAGCTGATCTCCGAACAGAAGCAGCAGCCCAGAAGTTATGTCACAGCCTGGATGAGATGTCGACTGTCCTTCTCTCTCCTTCGGTCGGCTTTGCTCTGCCTCAGGGGAACGAGAGCTTCTGCCCCTACTCCGACAACTGCTGCAGATATTGACTATGAGGCTACAGTCACTGAATGCCGCATGGATCTGCGGCTCAACTAATTTAACACAGATAGGATAGCTTCTTATGTATTAGGATATTTAATATTAAGGTAAATAAATGGTGGCGAAGGTGTGGCTATTGGGGGAGGCTGGAGGCCACGTAAAAAAAAAAAAAAAAAAAAAAAAAAAAAAAAGTAGTAGTAGTAGTAGTAGTAGTAGTAGTAGTAGTAGTAGTAGGCGGCGTGGGTGTCGTGGACCGTCCCTCCTGATCTAAAGTGTTATTGGTGGGGACATACTCGCTGTGTGGGAGCGGGAATTTGACAATGTGTTCGTGAATATCGGATGTCACCTAAAGCATTGCCACCCAAGGTTTCTTCTCATCCCTTACGGCATAAATTGCAAATATTCCGTGTGTTCACCGGCGTTCTCCAAGTGAGTGGTGACCTGTGCTGGGTCGGATGGTGGGATAATGAGGAGGCTCGGCGCCAAGGTCAGTGTCGTTAGGCCTACTTTGACAGGGGTGGTCCCGAGACTATCGCCCCTATGGGGCCTAGAGTGTTGCCCATGCGGTCGCCCCCACCCCCACCATAGTAACGGACACTTAATGTAGGGTCAGGACGAACCAAGTGAGTATACATAACTGATATTACACCAGTGAGACCATATAAATAGTGGTTATCTGTGCCAAGGATATATTAACAAGTGCTTGGTGTGACAAACTCTTGTCCAAAGTGTATCACTCTGACGTATGGATGGCCGCTATAAGAGGGGGTAGCCTACACACCCACGCGCGCACGTATGCCCCTACTACCTGGACACAGCAGTCCAGCTTGTCACCTCTCCGCCCTTCCCTCATAAGAACCAGTATAATCCTGTGCCTGGGACTAAATCAGATGTTCGGAGGCGGACGATACCGTCGCCCAAGGTGCTGTTCACTATGCCTGGTAACATTCCTTGCTGCGTCTGTGCTAGCCCGAACCAAAACTGCACAAACTGTGTCTGTGCGAGAAACAACCGACCATGTGTGGATTGCAGGAAGCTAGACCAGTGTCGGAACCCACGTCGCAGGGAGCCGACACAGGTGGCCACAGTGGATATCGCCGGGACCCAACTACCCGATGATATCCGAAATGATAGCAGTGAGTCTACTCAACCCGAAAATGTAGTACTAATAAATGCTGCTCCCTCAGTAGCAGGTGTCCAGGAGGAGAATGAGAGACAGCCGCCTCAGTGGAATGGCATGTCGATGGAAAATGCAGGCGTATGGGTCAAAGAAACCTACTCAGAAATTGTCAAGTGGTCGCCCGCTAACTTATTTGAACCACCCAAGTGTGCGGCCACCAAAGAAATGATTCGGGAGATGACTCGCTTCATGACTGATTACACTCAGGACCGCTTCCTCGCCCCCCTAGCTCTTCAAATACTGGCAATAATACCACATCTATTTTGTCAGAGGACACACACAAAGGCTAAGCACAAAGAAAATGTGGCAGCAATGAAGAGAAGATTGACAATGTGGCAGACTGGGGCCCTAGATGATCTCCTACGTGAAGCAAGAACACTGCAGGAGAGACTAAAATCTACGGGTGACGGAAAGCAAAACACCGATGACGTGGCAAGAAAATTTGGAAACAAAATGCGTGTGGGAAAAGTGTCTCTCGCGGTAAGATCTCTCACACAGGAATCCTCCGGTGGGGTGATGCCAATAAATAGAGAGACGTTAAGACTATTGAAAGAGAAACATCCCCCTGCAAGCGAAGATGAAGGCATCAGGCTCCAGGGTGCCTATATCCCACCAAATGCTGTCCTGTTCGAGAAAATAACAGGAGAGATGGTGTGGAAAAAGGCACTGAAGACTCGAGGAGGAGCCGGCCCTTCAGGTCTGGATGCAAACGGTTGGAGAGTCATCCTCAGCACAAACAAGTTTGGCCCTGTAGCAAGCGATCTCTGCACTGCCATTGCCACCCTTGCAAGAAAGCTTGCATCCTCCTGCTGCCATCACCTCCAGGCTCTGACGGCCTGCCGCCTTATTCCTCTGGAAAAGAAACCAGGATGTAGACCTATAGGGGTGGGGGAAGTGCTAAGGCGGATCATCGGAAAGTGTATAATGGAGGTGGTAAAGGATGATGTCAGGGCAGCAGCAGGGAACCTACAAGTGTGTGCTGGCCACCAGGCTGGTGGGGAGGCGGCCATTCACGCCATGAGATTGATATTTGAGCAGCGTGATTGTGAGGCCGTTCTCCTGGTGGATGCTTCAAACGCATTCAACATACTTAACCGCAAGGCGGCACTGCACAACATCAAGATCAAGTGTCCTAGCTTTGCGATGTATGTTGAAAATTCGTATAGGAATCCTTCAGACCTCTACATAGTAAACAACAAGGCTCTACGAGGTGATACCATCCTACAGTCGACCGAGGGAACAACACAGGGGGACCCCGTTGCAATGGCAATGTATGCAATAGGCCTATCAGTGCTCCAACAAGAAATAAAGTATGAAACAACTGGGGTCAAACAAGTGGCATATGCTGATGACCTCACAGGAGCAGGAAAAGTGGAGGACATCAAAAAGTGGTGGGACCTGGTAACATCGCGAGGTCCACAAATAGGGTACCACCCAAACGCCAACAAATCCTTCCTCATCGTGAAGCCAGATCATTATGATCGGGCTGTGGAGGTTTTCGGCGAAAGTGAGGTCAAAATAACTAAGGACGGCCAAAGACATCTAGGCGCAGTAATTGGCACTACGGACTTCAAGACCCAGTACGTAGGGGGAAAGGTGAATGAGTGGGTTAGCGAAATCCATGCTCTATCGGAGATTGCTAACACAGAGCCACATGCGGCCTTTGCAGCATTCACACATGGAGTCAAGCATCGTTGGAACTACCTGTTGCGTACCATCCCTGAGATCCGACCCCTCCTCCACCCTTTGGAAGAAGCAATCAGTGTCAAGCTTATTCCCACACTAGTGAAACACCACGACTTAACCCCAGTAGAAAGAACACTTCTTGCACTTCCACCAAGACTGGGAGGGATGGGACTAACTAATCCAGAGGAGATTGCTGACTCTGAACATCAAAATTCACTTAAGCTCACGGCAGCCCTCACTGACCACATAATAGCCCAGAATGCAACAGGGGAAGTGGACACCAGCGAAGTTAATAAGATCCGTAGGTCCATTACAACAGATCGGCAGCACTGCCAAAATGACATGTTGCAGCAACTATTGCTGCAGGTTCCAGAAAAGTTGACAAAAAAAGTAGCTATAGCGCAGGAGGTGGGCGCCTCGAACTGGTTAACTACGTTACCGATAAGGGCAAATGGTTTCAGCCTTAACAAACAAGAATTTACAGATGCCATTGCTCTAAGGTACGGTTGGCCAGTAGATGGTTTGCCCTCCCAATGCGTGTGTGGCTATTCCTATGATGGCGATCACGCCATGGTTTGCAAGAAGGGGGGCTTCATATGCATGAGGCATGACGAGGTAAGGGATCTCACAGCAAATATGTTGAAGGAAATCTGCCGGGACGTCATGGTAGAACCGACCCTCCTTCCACTGGATGGCGAGATCCTCCAACACAGGACTTCAAACACATCTAACGAAGCCCGTGTGGACGTCAGTGCTCGAGGATTCTGGACGCGGGGACAGCGAGCTTTCTTCGACATCAGGATTTTTGATCCCATGGCCGCTTGTCACCGTAACCTAGCTCTCGATGCTGCACATAGGAGGAACGAGAACGACAAGAGAAGGGCATACGGGAAGAGAACTCAAAACGTTGATCAAGGCAGCTTCACTCCTCTAGTGTTCACAACCTCTGGTGGGATGGGACCAAGTGCAAGATGTTTCTACGCCAGACTCGCCGAGTGGATCTCCGAACAGAAGCAGCAGCCCAGAAGTTATGTTACAGCCTGGATGAGGTGTCGACTGTCTTTCTCTCTCCTTCGGTCGGCTTTGCTTTGCCTCAGGGGAACGAGAGCTTCTGCCCCAACTCCGACAACTGCTGCAGATATTGACTATGAGGCTACAGTCACTGAATGCCGCATGGATCTGCGGCTCAACTAATTTAACACAGATAGGATAGCTTCTTATGTATTAGGATATTTAATATTAAGGTAAATAAATGGTGGCGAAGGTGTGGCTATTGGGGGAGGCTGGAGGCCACGTTAAAAAAAAAAAAAAAAAAAAAAAAAAAAAAATAGTAGTAGTAGTAGTAGTAGTAGTAGTAGTAGTAGTAGTAGGAATCCTTCAGACCTCTACATAGTAAACAACAAGGCTCTACGAGGTGATACCATCCTACAGTCGACCGAGGGAACAACACAGGGGGACCCCGTTGCAATGGCAATGTATGCAATAGGCCTATCAGTGCTCCAACAAGAAATAAAGTATGAAACAACTGGGGTCAAACAAGTGGCATATGCTGATGACCTCACAGGAGCAGGAAAAGTGGAGGACATCAAAAAGTGGTGGGACCTGGTAACATCGCGAGGTCCACAAATAGGGTACCACCCAAACGCCAACAAATCCTTCCTCATCGTGAAGCCAGATCATTATGATCGGGCTGTGGAGGTTTTCGGCGAAAGTGAGGTCAAAATAACTAAGGACGGCCAAAGACATCTAGGCGCAGTAATTGGCACTACGGACTTCAAGACCCAGTACGTAGGGGGAAAGGTGAATGAGTGGGTTAGCGAAATCCATGCTCTATCGGAGATTGCTAACACAGAGCCACATGCGGCCTTTGCAGCATTCACACATGGAGTCAAGCATCGTTGGAACTACCTGTTGCGTACCATCCCTGAGATCCGACCCCTCCTCCACCCTTTGGAAGAAGCAATCAGTGTCAAGCTTATTCCCACACTAGTGAAACACCACGACTTAACCCCAGTAGAAAGAACACTTCTTGCACTTCCACCAAGACTGGGAGGGATGGGACTAACTAATCCAGAGGAGATTGCTGACTCTGAACATCAAAATTCACTTAAGCTCACGGCAGCCCTCACTGACCACATAATAGCCCAGAATGCAACAGGGGAAGTGGACACCAGCGAAGTTAATAAGATCCGTAGGTCCATTACAACAGATCGGCAGCACTGCCAAAATGACATGTTGCAGCAACTATTGCTGCAGGTTCCAGAAAAGTTGACAAAAAAAGTAGCTATAGCGCAGGAGGTGGGCGCCTCGAACTGGTTAACTACGTTACCGATAAGGGCAAATGGTTTCAGCCTTAACAAACAAGAATTTACAGATGCCATTGCTCTAAGGTACGGTTGGCCAGTAGATGGTTTGCCCTCCCAATGCGTGTGTGGCTATTCCTATGATGGCGATCACGCCATGGTTTGCAAGAAGGGGGGCTTCATATGCATGACGAGGTAAGGGATCTCACAGCAAATATGTTGAAGGAAATCTGCCGGGACGTCATGGTAGAACCGACCCTCCTTCCACTGGATGGCGAGATCCTCCAACACAGGACTCCAAACACATCTAACGAAGCCCGTGTGGACGTCAGTGCTCGAGGATTCTGGACGCGGGGACAGCGAGCTTTCTTCGACATCAGGATTTTTGATCCCATGGCCGCTTGTCACCGTAACCTAGCTCTCGATGCTGCACATAGGAGGAACGAGAACGACAAGAGAAGGGCATACGGGAAGAGAACTCAAAACGTTGATCAAGGCAGCTTCACTCCTCTAGTGTTCACAACCTCTGGTGGGATGGGACCAAGTGCAAGATGTTTCTACGCCAGACTCGCCGAGTGGATCTCCGAACAGAAGCAGCAGCCCAGAAGTTATGTTACAGCCTGGATGAGGTGTCGACTGTCTTTCTCTCTCCTTCGGTCGGCTTTGCTTTGCCTCAGGGGAACGAGAGCTTCTGCCCCAACTCCGACAACTGCTGCAGATATTGACTATGAGGCTACAGTCACTGAATGCCGCATGGATCTGCGGCTCAACTAATTTAACACAGATAGGATAGCTTCTTATGTATTAGGATATTTAATATTAAGGTAAATAAATGGTGGCGAAGGTGTGGCTATTGGGGGAGGCTGGAGGCCACGTAAGAAAAAAAAAAAAAAAAAAAAAAAAAAAAAAAAAAAGTAGTAGTAGTAGTAGTAGGAATCCTTCAGACCTCTACATAGTAAACAACAAGGCTCTACGAGGTGATACCATCCTACAGTCGACCGAGGGAACAACACAGGGGGACCCCGTTGCAATGGCAATGTATGCAATAGGCCTATCAGTGCTCCAACAAGAAATAAAGTATGAAACAACTGGGGTCAAACAAGTGGCATATGCTGATGACCTCACAGGAGCAGGAAAAGTGGAGGACATCAAAAAGTGGTGGGACCTGGTAACATCGCGAGGTCCACAAATAGGGTACCACCCAAACGCCAACAAATCCTTCCTCATCGTGAAGCCAGATCATTATGATCGGGCTGTGGAGGTTTTCGGCGAAAGTGAGGTCAAAATAACTAAGGACGGCCAAAGACATCTAGGCGCAGTAATTGGCACTACGGACTTCAAGACCCAGTACGTAGGGGGAAAGGTGAATGAGTGGGTTAGCGAAATCCATGCTCTATCGGAGATTGCTAACACAGAGCCACATGCGGCCTTTGCAGCATTCACACATGGAGTCAAGCATCGTTGGAACTACCTGTTGCGTACCATCCCTGAGATCCGACCCCTCCTCCACCCTTTGGAAGAAGCAATCAGTGTCAAGCTTATTCCCACACTAGTGAAACACCACGACTTAACCC
The DNA here is from genome assembly GCA_958450375.1 of Homarus gammarus. Lineage (NCBI taxonomy): Eukaryota > Metazoa > Arthropoda > Malacostraca > Decapoda > Nephropidae > Homarus > Homarus gammarus. The sequence continues at coordinate 23,935 of CAUDMG010002465.1, forward strand.
CAGTAGAAAGAACACTTCTTGCACTTCCACCAAGACTGGGAGGGATGGGACTAACTAATCCAGAGGAGATTGCTGACTCTGAACATCAAAATTCACTTAAGCTCACGGCAGCCCTCACTGACCACATAATAGCCCAGAATGCAACAGGGGAAGTGGACACCAGCGAAGTTAATAAGATCCGTAGGTCCATTACAACAGATCGGCAGCACTGCCAAAATGACATGTTGCAGCAACTATTGCTGCAGGTTCCAGAAAAGTTGACAAAAAAAGTAGCTATAGCGCAGGAGGTGGGCGCCTCGAACTGGTTAACTACGTTACCGATAAGGGCAAATGGTTTCAGCCTTAACAAACAAGAATTTACAGATGCCATTGCTCTAAGGTACGGTTGGCCAGTAGATGGTTTGCCCTCCCAATGCGTGTGTGGCTATTCCTATGATGGCGATCACGCCATGGTTTGCAAGAAGGGGGGCTTCATATGCATGACGAGGTAAGGGATCTCACAGCAAATATGTTGAAGGAAATCTGCCGGGACGTCATGGTAGAACCGACCCTCCTTCCACTGGATGGCGAGATCCTCCAACACAGGACTTCAAACACATCTAACGAAGCCCGTGTGGACGTCAGTGCTCGAGGATTCTGGACGCGGGGACAGCGAGCTTTCTTCGACATCAGGATTTTTGATCCCATGGCCGCTTGTCACCGTAACCTAGCTCTCGATGCTGCACATAGGAGGAACGAGAACGACAAGAGAAGGGCATACGGGAAGAGAACTCAAAACGTTGATCAAGGCAGCTTCACTCCTCTAGTGTTCACAACCTCTGGTGGGATGGGACCAAGTGCAAGATGTTTCTACGCCAGACTCGCCGAGTGGATCTCCGAACAGAAGCAGCAGCCCAGAAGTTATGTTACAGCCTGGATGAGGTGTCGACTGTCTTTCTCTCTCCTTCGGTCGGCTTTGCTTTGCCTCAGGGAAACGAGAGCTTCTGCCCCAACTCCGACAACTGCTGCAGATATTGACTATGAGGCTACAGTCACTGAATGCCGCACGGATCTGCGGCTCAACTAATTTAACACAGATAGGATAGCTTCTTATGTATTAGGATATTTAATATTAAGGTAAATAAATGGTGGCGAAGGTGTGGCTATTGGGGGAGGCTGGAGGCCACGTAAGAAAAAAAAAAAAAAAAAAAAAAAAAAAAAAAAAAAAAAAAAGTAGTAGTAGTAGGAATCCTTCAGACCTCTACATAGTAAACAACAAGGCTCTACGAGGTGATACCATCCTACATTCGACCGAGGGAACAACACAGGGGGACCCCGTTGCAATGGCAATGTATGCAATAGGCCTATCAGTGCTCCAACAAGAAATAAAGTATGAAACAACTGGGGTCAAACAAGTGGCATATGCTGATGACCTCACAGGAGCAGGAAAAGCGGAGGACATCAAAAAGTGGTGGGACCTGGTAACATCGCGAGGTCCACAAATAGGGTACCACCCAAACGCCAACAAATCCTTCCTCATCGTGAAGCCAGATCATTATGATCGGGCTGTGGAGGTTTTCGGCGAAAGTGAGGTCAAAATAACTAAGGACGGCCAAAGACATCTAGGCGCAGTAATTGGCACTACGGACTTCAAGACCCAGTACGTAGGGGGAAAGGTGAATGAGTGGGTTAGCGAAATCCATGCTCTATCGGAGATTGCTAACACAGAGCCACATGCGGCCTTTGCAGCATTCACACATGGAGTCAAGCATCGTTGGAACTACCTGTTGCGTACCATCCCTGAGATCCGACCCCTCCTCCACCCTTTGGAAGAAGCAATCAGTGTCAAGCTTATTCCCACACTAGTGAAACACCACGACTTAACCCCAGTAGAAAGAACACTTCTTGCACTTCCACCAAGACTGGGAGGGATGGGACTAACTAATCCAGAGGAGATTGCTGACTCTGAACATCAAAATTCACTTAAGCTCACGGCAGCCCTCACTGACCACATAATAGCCCAGAATGCAACAGGGGAAGTGGACACCAGCGAAGTTAATAAGATCCGTAGGTCCATTACAACAGATCGGCAGCACTGCCAAAATGACATGTTGCAGCAACTATTGCTGCAGGTTCCAGAAAAGTTGACAAAAAAAGTAGCTATAGCGCAGGAGGTGGGCGCCTCGAACTGGTTAACTACGTTACCGATAAGGGCAAATGGTTTCAGCCTTAACAAACAAGAATTTACAGATGCCATTGCTCTAAGGTACGGTTGGCCAGTAGATGGTTTGCCCTCCCAATGCGTGTGTGGCTATTCCTATGATGGCGATCACGCCATGGTTTGCAAGAAGGGGGGCTTCATATGCATGAGGCATGACGAGGTAAGGGATCTCACAGCAAATATGTTGAAGGAAATCTGCCGGGACGTCATGGTAGAACCGACCCTCCTTCCACTGGATGGCGAGATCCTCCAACACAGGACTTCAAACACATCTAACGAAGCCCGTGTGGACGTCAGTGCTCGAGGATTCTGGACGCGGGGACAGCGAGCTTTCTTCGACATCAGGATTTTTGATCCCATGGCCGCTTGTCACCGTAACCTAGCTCTCGATGCTGCACATAGGAGGAACGAGAACGACAAGAGAAGGGCATACGGGAAGAGAACTCAAAACGTTGATCAAGGCAGCTTCACTCCTCTAGTGTTCACAACCTCTGGTGGGATGGGACCAAGTGCAAGATGTTTCTACGCCAGACTCGCCGAGTGGATCTCCGAACAGAAGCAGCAGCCCAGAAGTTATGTTACAGCCTGGATGAGGTGTCGACTGTCTTTCTCTCTCCTTCGGTCGGCTTTGCTTTGCCTCAGGGAAACGAGAGCTTCTGCCCCAACTCCGACAACTGCTGCAGATATTGACTATGAGGCTACAGTCACTGAATGCCGCACGGATCTGCGGCTCAACTAATTTAACACAGATAGGATAGCTTCTTATATATTAGGATATTTAATATTAAGGTAAATAAATGGTGGCGAAGGTGTGGCTATTGGGGGAGGCTGGAGGCCACGTAAGAAAAAAAAAAAAAAAAAAAAAAAAAAAAAAAAAAGTAGTAGTAGTAGGAATCCTTCAGACCTCTACATAGTAAACAACAAGGCTCTACGAGGTGATACCATCCTACATTCGACCGAGGGAACAACACAGGGGGACCCCGTTGCAATGGCAATGTATGCAATAGGCCTATCAGTGCTCCAACAAGAAATAAAGTATGAAACAACTGGGGTCAAACAAGTGGCATATGCTGATGACCTCACAGGAGCAGGAAAAGCGGAGGACATCAAAAAGTGGTGGGACCTGGTAACATCGCGAGGTCCACAAATAGGGTACCACCCAAACGCCAACAAATCCTTCCTCATCGTGAAGCCAGATCATTATGATCGGGCTGTGGAGGTTTTCGGCGAAAGTGAGGTCAAAATAACTAAGGACGGCCAAAGACATCTAGGCGCAGTAATTGGCACTACGGACTTCAAGACCCAGTACGTAGGGGGAAAGGTGAATGAGTGGGTTAGCGAAATCCATGCTCTATCGGAGATTGCTAACACAGAGCCACATGCGGCCTTTGCAGCATTCACACATGGAGTCAAGCATCGTTGGAACTACCTGTTGCGTACCATCCCTGAGATCCGACCCCTCCTCCACCCTTTGCAAGAAGCAATCAGTGTCAAGCTTATTCCCACACTAGTGAAACACCACGACTTAACCCCAGTAGAAAGAACACTTCTTGCACTTCCACCAAGACTGGGAGGGATGGGACTAACTAATCCAGAGGAGATTGCTGACTCTGAACATCAAAATTCACTTAAGCTCACGGCAGCCCTCACTGACCACATAATAGCCCAGAATGCAACAGGGGAAGTGGACACCAGCGAAGTTAATAAGATCCGTAGGTCCATTACAACAGATCGGCAGCACTGCCAAAATGACATGTTGCAGCAACTATTGCTGCAGGTTCCAGAAAAGTTGACAAAAAAAGTAGCTATAGCGCAGGAGGTGGGCGCCTCGAACTGGTTAACTACGTTACCGATAAGGGCAAATGGTTTCAGCCTTAACAAACAAGAATTTACAGATGCCATTGCTCTAAGGTACGGTTGGCCAGTAGATGGTTTGCCCTCCCAATGCGTGTGTGGCTATTCCTATGATGGCGATCACGCCATGGTTTGCAAGAAGGGGGGCTTCATATGCATGAGGCATAGGGTGACAATAGTGCATAGGGGTGAATTTCTAAAATTGATTAAATGGAATGGCCATTGGTCCAATACTGCGTACCCATGAAAAGAGAACACAGGCGAAATCCTGGGTCATTTGGACAATATTTAGAGGTAGCTCAAGTCAATTGAAGTTTTATCCTTATAGGCAAAAAATAAGAATATTCATAATATGCCGGTTTATTTTAAAATTTACATATTGAGCAAGTTTATGTGTACACTGTACATATAAATGATTAATTCCTTTTTAAAATGAAACTGCAGTGAACATGCTTACATCAATGGGTGGGAGAGGTGTGGACAACCCATTCATTGTTTTCGCTTTTTGCTTGTAAGGTCCTGTTTTGATGTCCCTGGTTGTGACCGCCTCTGCTCTTCAACAACCTGCAGCAGATGTTGATGCTGGTCTTCACTCTTCGTGATCTTGCTGTTGAATGCCTGTATCAAGGCAATCCCTCTCTCTGCAGTGTCGTTGATGACTCTGAGACCACCCACAACTGCGACGCCAGTTTTGAAGTCTTCATCATCAGACCATGTGTCAGGTTCCTTGGACAAAAAAGAAGTCTTCATTTTGAGACTTTCAAATAGAAAGTTTGATCCTCTAGAAGCAAAGTCTGAGAGCTGCTTTGTGGGAAGGGAAGATGTGGCAGGAAGAGCAGCACGTTTTGGTGAATCCTCGGTCGCCTTCCTCTCAACGATTGCCCGAACTATGTTTGTCTTCATTGTTGCATTAACTTGTGGATCGAAGAGTGCAAGACCCACCAAGCCTTCACTGAGGTACCACAGGTGACGACCGAAGACTGTGAGACATGTTCTTGATATTTTGACGTCGTGGTACTCTGACAGGTCTTGGAGGAGCCGCAAATCATTAGCAGGAGCGGAGGATGGAACGGAGGCCGTGAACCATGCACTGACATACACCTCTAGCACAAAGAATGTGAATCGTTTCAAGCCTAATGTCTCACGAGCAGTTAGTTTAAACTGATTAGCAAAAATCAGGATCTTCATGACATAAATGAGCTTAGCCATCCACCGTGCTCGGTGAAGTGCTCCGGGCCGTCGGAGATTAAACTTGGGTAGAGCTCCATCGAGACACATGATTGCTAGCTCCAGTACCTCACGGTAATCATCACGTGGCTGCTGCTTCTTGCCCAGATGACGTTTCCAGCAACAGATGAGGTAATCTCGTTTCTCGTACAAACTTGGAGGGAGGTCTGAGAGAGGGCTGTAGTCATCTTGACTGATGTCCTTCCACTTATGCTTGAAGCGAGAGAAGAGAGTAATATCTGGTCCAGAGGAAGGCCCCATGCATTCCACATACGCTTTCTCGGCAACAAGCTCAAGGATGTGGTGACGACACGCGAGATGCAGAAGACGGCGGCCGAGTTTCTGCTCCAGAATGACACATGCCCCCGACAAGTGCCCAGTGTTTGAAGCTGTTGTGTCAAAACTGAGTGCTGAAACATTCTCTGATATTTTCCACTCTTCCAGCGCTGCACTGACTGCTGTAGCAATGGCCTGTCCAGTCCCTGACAATAGTTTCGGGACACCAAGCAGCTTTTCAGTATTGATTCCGGAGACAAGAATGGCGATTCGGTCAACACTCGCTCCTTGTTCATCAGGAATAATTTTTCCATCCCAGTGCACAGTGAGCACTTCACTAGGTTGAAATTTTTCTTTAATTTCGTTGGCAATCCCAGAACGGTGGGTCGCTCGCGAAGTACGCACTGTCTCATAGTTTAAAACTAGTTCCATTGGGTCATGACCTAGACTAGCAGCCGTGGCACTGACGATCCGGAGAGCAGAGCGGTGACTGATCCCAGTGCGGTCCAATGTACTTGACAATTCAGGGGTGATAACTTTGAGAGTAGCACGTTTACGATTGGAAGAAGATACCACTGGTGATATCGCTAGGGAACTTGTAGATGATGACGAGCTTGATTGTGATTCTGTTTCAGACGAAGAACCCAACTCCTCATATTCAAGAGCAGAACTGGCTTGATTCTGTTGTAGAGATTGCTTACTCTTGCTTTCTTCCCGACGCTTGATGGAACAAGCAATCTTTTTGTCTACTCCTGCCATTACACCTCTTCTCCCTTTTTTCTCGTTGCGCTGCCAGGAATGCTCGGTCTTCTTTGATGGTCAAGAGCTGCATTGCCTTGGGGTGGGCAACATCGAAGAGGTCCTCTAACTCATCACAAAAAGTTTCCTCTTTCTTACGTTGTGTGTCTGTAGTGCGAGTGCAGTTTTTCTTAAGTCCCTTCCACATTAAAAAAAGATCCACTACCTTTCGTCCAATACTCTTCTCAGTTATGGTAGGAATCCGTGCTTTATTCCAGAAACTAATAACCGATGCTGCAACTTCACTCGCAGAATCATTCACTGTTTTCTTATGTTCATTGTGACCGTGGAAAAACAGACGTAGAACATCTCCTCTTGAAGGAAGTTGTGCACCCGTGATTTCGGTTATGTGTTGACCAATGAGCCAAACTTCAGTTTTTGAACGTGTACTCTCCATTGAACCTGAAACAAACAAAAACATTTATGTAACTTATGTTGTTACTGTTATGCAAACAACAGCACCCATAAAGCATACGGCATGCAAGATCACTTGTATAAAGTTTTTAAAGTGTTATATACCTAAATTGATGCATTGATTTTAGACAAAAACAATGGTACTAACCGTAATACTGCAACAAGAGCGACGCACACACACCCACCGTCACGTCTCACACACAACTGATGCTACTGTACCAGTCAGACACTGGCACACAACCTCTTCCCCCTACCCCGACTGACACCCGCCTCTCCCTCCCCTCTGCATTGCCAATAGCTGCACCAGCCAAAATACTCATTACTCATTTTTAGAAAAAATGTTAGGAACAACTTTAGTTTGAATTTGCATTCTACGTATACCTGCAAAGTTTCATAGTAATCGGTTCATAAATAAAGAAATTAGAAAAAATCAATAATAATTTCAGTAGTGTTAACTTCAAATGGCTTGAGCCACCTCTAAATATTGTCCAAATGACCCAGGATTTCGCCTGTGTTCTTTTTTCATGGGTACGCAGTATTGGACAAATGGCCATCTAAAAATAAAAACTTTCACTTTTTATTGTCACCCTAATGAGGCATGACGAGGTAAGGGATCTCACAGCAAATATGTTGAAGGAAATCTGCCGGGACGTCATGGTAGAACCGACCCTCCTTCCACTGGATGGCGAGATCCTCCAACACAGGACTTCAAACACATCTAACGAAGCCCGTGTGGACGTCAGTGCTCGAGGATTCTGGACGCGGGGACAGCGAGCTTTCTTCGACATCAGGATTTTTGATCCCATGGCCGCTTGTCACCGTATCCTAGCTCTCGATGCTGCACATAGGAGGAACGAGAACGACAAGAGAAGGGCATACGGGAAGAGAACTCAAAACGTTGATCAAGGCAGCTTCACTCCTCTAGTGTTCACAACCTCTGGTGGGATGGGACCAAGTGCAAGATGTTTCTACGCCAGACTCGCCGAGTGGATCTCCGAACAGAAGCAGCAGCCCAGAAGTTATGTTACAGCCTGGATGAGGTGTCGACTGTCTTTCTCTCTCCTTCGGTCGGCTTTGCTTTGCCTCAGGGAAACGAGAGCTTCTGCCCCAACTCCGACAACTGCTGCAGATATTGACTATGAGGCTACAGTCACTGAATGCCGCACGGATCTGCGGCTCAACTAATTTAACACAGATAGGATAGCTTCTTATGTATTAGGATATTTAATATTAAGGTAAATAAATGGTGGCGAAGGTGTGGCTATTGGGGGAGGCTGGAGGCCACGTAAGAAAAAAAAAAAAAAAAAAAAAAAAAAAAAAAAAAAAAAAAGTAGTAGTAGTAGGAATCCTTCAGACCTCTACATAGTAAACAACAAGGCTCTACGAGGTGATACCATCCTACATTCGACCGAGGGAACAACACAGGGGGACCCCGTTGCAATGGCAATGTATGCAATAGGCCTATCAGTGCTCCAACAAGAAATAAAGTATGAAACAACTGGGGTCAAACAAGTGGCATATGCTGATGACCTCACAGGAGCAGGAAAAGCGGAGGACATCAAAAAGTGGTGGGACCTGGTAACATCGCGAGGTCCACAAATAGGGTACCACCCAAACGCCAACAAATCCTTCCTCATCGTGAAGCCAGATCATTATGATCGGGCTGTGGAGGTTTTCGGCGAAAGTGAGGTCAAAATAACTAAGGACGGCCAAAGACATCTAGGCGCAGTAATTGGCACTACGGACTTCAAGACCCAGTACGTAGGGGGAAAGGTGAATGAGTGGGTTAGCGAAATCCATGCTCTATCGGAGATTGCTAACACAGAGCCACATGCGGCCTTTGCAGCATTCACACATGGAGTCAAGCATCGTTGGAACTACCTGTTGCGTACCATCCCTGAGATCCGACCCCTCCTCCACCCTTTGGAAGAAGCAATCAGTGTCAAGCTTATTCCCACACTAGTGAAACACCACGACTTAACCCCAGTAGAAAGAACACTTCTTGCACTTCCACCAAGACTGGGAGGGATGGGACTAACTAATCCAGAGGAGATTGCTGACTCTGAACATCAAAATTCACTTAAGCTCACGGCAGCCCTCACTGACCACATAATAGCCCAGAATGCAACAGGGGAAGTGGACACCAGCGAAGTTAATAAGATCCGTAGGTCCATTACAACAGATCGGCAGCACTGCCAAAATGACATGTTGCAGCAACTATTGCTGCAGGTTCCAGAAAAGTTGACAAAAAAAGTAGCTATAGCGCAGGAGGTGGGCGCCTCGAACTGGTTAACTACGTTACCGATAAGGGCAAATGGTTTCAGCCTTAACAAACAAGAATTTACAGATGCCATTGCTCTAAGGTACGGTTGGCCAGTAGATGGTTTGCCCTCCCAATGCGTGTGTGGCTATTCCTATGATGGCGATCACGCCATGGTTTGCAAGAAGGGGGGCTTCATATGCATGAGGCATGACGAGGTAAGGGATCTCACAGCAAATATGTTGAAGGAAATCTGCCGGGACGTCATGGTAGAACCGACCCTCCTTCCACTGGATGGCGAGATCCTCCAACACAGGACTTCAAACACATCTAACGAAGCCCGTGTGGACGTCAGTGCTCGAGGATTCTGGACGCGGGGACAGCGAGCTTTCTTCGACATCAGGATTTTTGATCCCATGGCCGCTTGTCACCGTAACCTAGCTCTCGATGCTGCGCATAGGAGGAACGAGAACGACAAGAGAAGGGCATATGGGGAGAGAATTCAAAATGTTGACCAAGGCAGCTTCACTCCTCTAGTGTTCACAACCTCTGGTGGGATGGGCCCAAGTGCAAGATGTTTCTACGCCAGACTCGTGGAGCTGATCTCCGAACAGAAGCAGCAGCCCAGAAGTTATGTCACAGCCTGGATGAGATGTCGCTGTCCTTCTCTCTCCTTCGGTCGGCTTTGCTCTGCCTCAGGGGAACGAGAGCTTCTGCCCCTACTCCGACAACTGCTGCAGATATTGACTATGAGGCTACAGTCACTGAATGCCGCATGGATCTGCAGCTCAACTAATTTAACACAGATAGGATAGCGTCTTATGTATTAGGTATTTAATATTAAGGTAAATAAATGGTGGCGAAGGTGTGGCTATTGGGGGAGGCTGGAGGCCATTTAAAAAAAAAAAAAAAAAAAAAAAAAAAAAAAGTAGTAGTAGTAGTAGTAGTAGTAGTAGTAGTAGTATATTTAATATTAAGGTAAATAAATGGTGGCGAAGGTGTGGCTATTGGGGGAGGCTGGAGGCCACGTCTAAAAAAAAAAAAAAAAAAAAAAAAAAAAAAAAAAAAAAAAGTAGTAGTAGTAGGGCAAATGGTTTCAGTCTTAATAAACAAGAATTTACAGATGCCATTGCTCTAAGGTACGGTCTGCCAGTAGATGGTTTGCCCTCCCAATGCGTGTGTGGCTCTTCCTATGACGGCGATCACGCCATGGTGTGCAAGAAGGGGGGGCTTCATATGCATGAGGCATGACGAGGTAAGGGATCTCACAGCAAATATGTTGAAGGAAATCTGCCGGGACGTCATGGTAGAACCGACCCTCCTTCCACTGGATGGCGAGATCCTCCAACACAGGACTTCAAACACATCTAACGAAGCCCGTGTGGACGTCAGTGCTCGAGGATTCTGGACGCGGGGACAGCGAGCTTTCTTCGACATCAGGATTTTTGATCCCATGGCCGCTTGTCACCGTAACCTAGCTCTCGATGCTGCACATAGGAGGAACGAGAACGACAAGAGAAGGGCATACGGGAAGAGAACTCAAAACGTTGATCAAGGCAGGTTCACTCCTCTAGTGTTCACAACCTCTGGTGGGATGGGACCAAGTGCAAGATGTTTCTACGCCAGACTCGCCGAGTGGATCTCCGAACAGAAGCAGCAGCCCAGAAGTTATGTTACAGCCTGGATGAGGTGTCGACTGTCTTTCTCTCTCCTTCGGTCGGCTTTGCTTTGCCTCAGGGGAACGAGAGCTTCTGCCCCAACTCCGACAACTGCTGCAGATATTGACTATGAGGCTACAGTCACTGAATGCCGCATGGATCTGCGGCTCAAATAATTTAACACAGATAGGATAGCGTCTTATGTATTAGGATATTTAATATTAAGGTAAATAAATGGTGGCGAAGGTGTGGCTATTGGGGGAGGCTGGAGGCCATTTAAAAAAAAAAAAAAAAAAAAAAAAAAAAAAAAAAAAAAAAAAGTAGTAGTAGTAGTAGTAGTAGTAGTATATTTAATATTAAGGTAAATAAATGGTGGCGAAGGTGTGGCTGTTGGGGGAGGCTGGAGGCCACGTCTTAAAAAAAAAAAAAAAAAAAAAAAAAAAAAAAAAAAAAAAAAGTAGTAGTAGTAGGGCAAATGGTTTCAGTCTTAATAAACAAGAATTTACAGATGCCATTGCTCTAAGGTACGGTCTGCCAGTAGATGGTTTGCCCTCCCAATGCGTGTGTGGCTCTTCCTATGACGGCGATCACGCCATGGTGTGCAAGAAGGGGGGCTTCATATGCATGAGGCATGACGAGGTAAGGGATCTCACAGCAAATATGTTGAAGGAAATCTGCCGGGACGTCATGGTAGAACCGACCCTCCTTCCACTGGATGGCGAGATCCTCCAACACAGG
>CAUDMG010002466.1:0-47513 GCA_958450375.1 Homarus gammarus
TCTGTTTCAGATTCTAATGCATTTATAAGTTGATAATATTTGCGATGGCTGCTTGTGTTAGGACGAGGAACCAAAAATCCAGCCATCTCAGTCACTATCTTGGGTCTGGGAGAGAGCTCCTGAAGTCGGAGTTGCCTACATTGAGAGATGCTTTGAGATATGGTGTTTTAATCAGGCAAATCAGTGAAAAGAACCAAAGAACTTACACAAACAAAGACATTGCCAGTGATATGACCAAAGCTGTCTTGGCACAGTACACTCTGGCTAACGCTCAGTTCAAGCCTCCAATCATAACAAGTCAGAAGAAGATTAGTGAGAGACTGCTAGCCAGTTGGGAAAAGGAAAGAGATATCTCTCTTGGGAGAGGAAAACTTGCAGTTAACGACAGCTTTGCCAAGCAGCTGGACCAGTTATTTGACATAATTACTTGCAAGTGCCCAATTGTTCTCTGTCCTGAGTTTGGATGCGATTGTGACTGTAAATCTGAGGCCCACATCTCCTGTATTTGCAAGCGTGAACTGAAGATTCCTGTGATCGAACTGGCATTTGTCAAAGCACAGAGAGAGAAGACTGGCAGTATAGGGGCTCTCATAATTTCTAGCCAAGATATTCCGGAGTCCAAGAGACAGGAGGCTGCCACAGAGAGACAGAAGAGGAGAAGAGTTGCCGAGGAAAAGAGACTTGAGAAGGCCCAGGGTGAGGTAAAAAAGAACGATGATTGGAGTCAAGCTGATTCAGAGTTTAATGACTTCCCCATGGCTGATCCGAGTGCTGACCAGGAGAATGGTGACTTTGTCCCTAACCCAGAAAATAATGATCCCAAACCTTCCAGGCATAACATTCGAAATAGGAAAGATATCCCGAGCATAGCTCTGGCCAGCATGCGACACCACACTGGTCTCAGAGAAACTGCAGAGATAGCAACAGCTGCCTGGATTGACGGTTTGATAAGGGGATAAGAGAAAATGGAATTAATTGTTTGTTCTTTGATGGGAGAAGGGATGACACTAAAGTGTTCATGAAAGTTGGAGATTCTGACAAGTTGTTCCCTGCCATGGTGAAGGAGGAACACTACTCCTGCTGCAGTGAACCAGGAGGGAAGTATTTGTGGCATTTCACTCCAGAGAAAGATGACATCAGGAAACCAGCTGAGATAGTGGCAGATAACATTGTGAACTGGCTCAGAGAGAGGAACGTAGACCAGACCCTGCAGGCCATTGGAGGGGACAGCACCAACACGAACACAGGGTGGCAAGGGGGGGTCATACAGTGGATAGAGCGGAAGATTGGGAGGAAGCTGGTCTGGATTGTTTGTGACCTCCACACCAACGAGTTGCCACTCAGACATCTGATCCAGGAGCTGGAAGGCAAGACTCTTTCAAACAACAGATGGTCTGGTCCTCTTGGCAAGATGCTGGACTCTGCCACTGAGTTAGAAATAAATCCGAGCTTTGAAAAAATCACAGTTGGCCCTCCACTCGTTGAGCTTGCACATACTGTCATTGACGACCTGAGTACTGACCAGTACTATGGTTACATGATTTGCAGTGCCATCCAAACTGGGGCCATGCCTAATAGACTTGCTTACCTGCAGATAGGTCCAGTCTCACATTCTAGGTGGCTCACAACGGCTCTCAGGTTCTGCAGAATTTGGGTCGCTCATCATAAACTGAAAGGGAACTAGCTTCACAACCTGAGACTTATTGTCCAATTCATCGTGAGTGTCTACTTGCCAAATTGGTTCAACTCCAAGGTCAAGTCATCGTTCTCCGAAGGTCCGAGGCATGTTCTCTTCCAGCTTGAGCTCCTGAGGAGTCAGCCAAGGATTGTTGTTCAGATTGTGGAGCAGACTGTGAGGAGATCTTCCTGGTATGCTCATCCCGAGGCAGTTCTGCAGACAATGCTCTGCATTAAGGATGAGGAGAGAAGAGTGGCAGTCAAAAAGACCTTGGATATGAGACTTATGAGAGGATCTGGGCATGACGAATCAGTTGGTGACGATTCCTTCAGGGTCAGGAAGACTCCTGAAGTCAATCTAGGTGCCAAGACCCTCACTGATCTCATAGATCTGGATAACATCCAGGCTGGCCGTGAGCCCCCTCTTACCTGCAGCCTCACCAATGTTCAAGTCAGAGCTTTCCTGGACAACCCCATGCATGTCCCTGCCTGGCCCTCGCACACCCAGAATATAGAGCGTTGTGTACAGCAAGTGAGCGAGGCCAGCAGTCACGTGTACAGCCAGGAGAGGAGGGAAGGCTACATCCGAGCTCAGGTGGTCAGCAGGGAGGTGATGAGTAGAAACAGAAGCAAGAAAGACATGTTCTCTATGGTGTGCAGCAACACTGGGTCGTAGTAGTAAAACCGGTTTTTGTATTTGATGATTTTGTTTTCTAAAGGAATATTAAATTTAATAAATGTGTCAAAATCATTCGTTTCACTATTCTGGATCATTTTCATCCTAATAAATTAACTTGATACATTTACTTTACTTTAAATAAGCTATTTAGTGGTGTTGGTAAAAGGGTGGGAATACTGAATTTTCATAAGATTGCAAGTTAAAATTTACCAAGCAAAAAATTAAAACTTTTCAAATCTGAAGATATCACATGATTCTGCACATAGAACTACAACATTAATACCATGGGCCGATTTTTCAAACTCCCAAAAAAAAAATTCGCCTCCGTATGACACACCCTACTAACACAGTGGTGGTCACCAGGAGGCAGCAGTCATTTGTCCTGACACAGTGGTGGTCACCAGGAGGCAGCGGTTATTTGTTCTGACACAGTGATGGTCACCAGGAGGCAGCAGTCATTTCTTCTGACACAGCGGTGGTCACCAGGAGGCAGAGGTTATTTGTTCTGACACAATGGTGGTCACCAGGAGACAGCGGTTATTTGTTCTGACACAGCGATGGTCACCAGGAGGCAGCAATCCTTTGTCCTGATACATTGGTGATCACCAGGAGGCAGCGGTTATTTGTTCTGACACATCGATGGTCACCAGGAGGCAGCAGTCATTTGTCCTGACACAGTGGTGGTCACCAGGAGGCAGCGGTTATTTGTTCTGACACAGTGGTGGTCACCAGGAGGCAGCGGTTATTTGTTCTGACACGGTGATGGTCAACAACAGGCAGCATTCATTTGTCCTGACACAGTGGTGGCCACCAGGAGGTAGCAGTTATTTGTCCTGACACAGCTGTGGACACCAGGAGGAAAAAGTCCTTTGTTTTGATACATTGGTGGTCACCAGGAGGCAGCAGTCATTTGTCCTGACACAGCGTTGGTCACCAGCAGGCAGCAATCCTTTGTCCTGACACATTGGTGGTCACCAGGAGGCAGCAGTCATTTGTCCTGATCCAGCGGTGGTCACCAGGAGGCAGCGGTTATTTGTTCTGACACAGCGGTGGTCACCAAGGAGGCAGCAGTCATTAGTCCTGACACAGTAGTGGTCACCAAGAGGCAGCAGTCCTTTGTCCTGACACAGCGGTGGCCACCAGGAGGCAGCAGTCATTGGTCATGCCACAGTGGTGGCCACCAGGAGGCAGCAGTCATTTGTCCTGACACAGTGGTGGTCACCAAGAGGCAGCAGTCATTTATCCTGACACAGCGGTGGTCAACAGGAGGCAGCAGTCATTTGTTCTGACACAGCGGTGGTCACCAAGAGGCCGCAGTCATTTGTTCTCATACAGCGGTGGTCACGAAGAGGTCAGCAGTCATTGGTCATGACACAGTGGTGGTCACCAAGAGGCAGCAGTCCTTTGTCTTGACAGAGCGGTGGCCACCAGGAGGCAGCAGTCATTTGTCCTGACACAGTGGTGGTCACCAAGAGGCAGCAGTCATTTATCCTGACACAGTGGTGGTCACCAAGAGGCAGCAGTCATTTGTCCTGACACAGTGGTGGTCACCAAAAGGCAGCAGTCATTTGTCCTGACACAGTGGTGGTCACCAGGAGGCGCCGGTTATTTGTTCTGACACAGCGATGGACACCAGGAGGCAGCAGTCATTTCTTCTGACACAGCGGTGGTCACCAGGAGGCAGCGGTTATTTGTTCTGACACAGCCATGGTCACCATGAGACAGCGGTTATTTGTTCTGACACAGCCATGGTCACCAGGAGGCAGCAGTCATTTGTCCTGACACAGTGGTGGCCACCAGGAGGCAGCAGTCATTTGTCCTGACACAGTCGTGGTCACCAAGAGGCAGCAGTCATTTATCCTGACACAGCTGTGGTCACCAGGAGACAGCAGTCATTTGTCCTGACACAGTGGTGGTCACCAAGAGGCAGCAGTCATTTATCCTGACAGAGTGGTGGTCACCAAGAGGCAGCAGTCATTTGTCCTGACACAGTGGTGGTCACCAAAAGCCAGCAGTGATTTCTCCTGACACAGTGGTGGTCACCAGGAGGCGCCGGTTATTTGTTCTGAAACAGCGATGGACACCAGGATGCAGCAGTCATTTCTTCTGACACAGCGGTGGTCACCAGGAGGCAGCGGTTATTTGTTCTGACACAGTGGTGGTCACCAGGAGGCAGCAGTTATTTGTTCTGACACAGCGATGGTCACTAACAGGCAGCAGTCATTTGTCCTGACACAATGGTGGCCACCAGGAGGCAGCAGTCATTTGTTCTGACACAGCCGTGGTCACCAGGAGGCAGCAGTCATTTGTCCATGACACAGTGGTGTTCACCTGGAGGTAGCATCATTTGGTCTGACACAGATGTGGTCACCAGGAGGCAGCAGTCCTTTGTCCTGATACAGCAGTGGTCACCAGGAGGCAGCAGTCATTTGTCCTGACACAGCAGTGGTCACCAGGAGGCAGCAATCCTTTGTCCTGATACATTGGTGGTCACCAGGAGGCAGCGGTTATTTGTTCTGACACATCGATGGTCACCAGGAGGCAGCAGTCATTTGTCCTGACACAGTGGTGGTCACCAGGAGGCAGCAGTCATTTGTCTTGACACAGTGGTGTTCACCAGGAGGCAGCGGTTATTTGTTCTGACACAGTGATGGTCACCAGGAGGCAGCAGTTATTTGTTCTGACACAGCGATGGTCACTAAGAGGCAGCAGTCATTTGTCCTGACACAATGGTGGCCACCAGGAGGCAGCAGTCATTTGTTCTGACACAGCGGTGGTCACCAGGAGGCAGCAGTCATTTGTCCAGGACACAGTGGTGGTCACCTGGAGGTAGCATCATTTGGTCTGACACAGCTGTGGTCACCAGGAGGCGGCAGTCGTTTGTCCTGATACAGCAGTGGTCACCAGGAGGCAGCAGTCATTTGTCCTGACACAGCGGTGGTCACCAGGAGGCAGCAATCCTTTGTCCTGATACATTGGTGATCACCAGGAGGCAGCGGTTATTTGTTCTGACACATCGATGGTCACCAGGAGGCAGCAGTCATTTGTCCTGACACAGTGGTGGTCACCAGGAGGCAGCGGTTATTTGTTCTGACACAGTGGTGGTCACCAGGAGGCAGTGGTTATTTGTTCTGACACGGTGATGGTCAACAACAGGCAGCATTCATTTGTCCTGACACAGTGGTGGCCACCAGGAGGTAGCAGTTATTTGTCCTGACACAGCTGTGGACACCAGGAGGCAAAAGTCCTTTGTTTTGATACATTGGTGGTCACCAGGAGGCAGCAGTCATTTGTCCTGACACAGCGTTGGTCAACAGCAGGCAGCAATCCTTTGTCCTGATACATTGGTGGTCACCAGGAGGCAGCAGTCATTTGTCCTGATCCAGCGGTGGTCACCAGGAGGCAGCGGTTATTTGTTCTGACACAGCGGTGGTCACCAAGGAGGCAGCAGTCATTAGTCCTGACACAGTAGTGGTCACCAAGAGGCAGCAGTCCTTTGTCCTGACACAGCGGTGGCCACCAGGAGGCAGCAGTCATTGGTCATGCCACAGTGGTGGTCACCAGGAGGCAGCAGTCATTTGTCCTGACACAGTGGTGGTCACCAAGAGGCAGCAGTCATTTGTCCTGACACAGTAGTGGTCACCAAGAGGCAGCAGTCATTTGTCCTGACACAGTGGTGGCCGCCAGGAGGCAGCAGTCATTTGTCCTGACACAGTGGTGGTCACCAAGAGGCAGCAGTCATTTATCCTGACACAGCGGTGGTCAACAGGAGGCAGCAGTCATTTGTTCTGACACAGCGGTGGTCACCAGGAGGCAGCAGTCATTTGTTCTCATACAGCGGTGGTCACGAAGAGGTCAGCAGTCATTGGTCATGACACAGTGGTGGTCACCAAGAGGCAGCAGTCCTTTGTCTTGACAGAGCGGTGGCCACCAGGAGGCAGCAGTCATTTGTCCTGACACAGTGGTGGTCACCAAGAGGCAGCAGTCATTTATCCTGACACAGTGGTGGTCACCAAGAGGCAGCAGTCATTTGTCCTGACACAGTGGTGGTCACCAAAAGGCAGCAGTCATTTGTCCTGACACAGTGGTGGTCACCAGGAGGCGCCGGTTATTTGTTCTGACACAGCGATGGACACCAGGAGGCAGCTGTCATTTCTTCTGACACAGCGGTGGTCACCAGGAGGCAGCGGTTATTTGTTCTGACACAATAGTGGTCACCATGAGACAGCGGTTATTTGTTCTGACACAGCCATGGTCACCAGGAGGCAGCAGTCATTTGTCCTGACACAGTGGTGGCCACCAGGAGGCAGCAGTCATTTGTCCTGACACAGTCGTGGTCACCAAGAGGCAGCAGTCATTTATCCTGACACAGCTGTGGTCACCAGGAGACAGCAGTCATTTGTTCTGATACAGCGGTGGTCACCAGGAGGCAGCAGTCATTTGTTCTGACACAGCGGTGGTCACCATGAGGCAGCAGTCATTTGATGTGATACAGCGGTGGTCACAAGGAGGCAGCAGTCATTTCTTCTGACACAGCGGTGGTCACCAGGAGGCAGCGGTTATTTGTTCTGACACAGCGTTGGTCACCAAGGAGGCAGCAGTCATTAGTCCTGACACAGTAGTGGTCACCAAGAGGCAGCAGTCCTTTGTCCTGACACAGCGGTGGCCACCAGGAGGCAGCAGTCATTGGTCATGCCACAGTGGTGGTCACCAGGAGGCAGCAATCATTTGTCCTGACACAGTGGTGGTCACCAAGAGGCAGCAGTCATTTGTCCTGACACAGTGGTGGTCACCAGGACCCAGCGGTAATTTGTCCTGACACAGCGGTGGTCACCAGGAGGCAGCAGTCATTGGACATGACATAGTGGTGGTCACCAAGAGGCAGCAGTCCTTTGTCCTGACACAGCGGTGGCCACCAGGAGGCAGCAGTTATTGGTCATGCCACAGTGGTGGTCACCAAGAGGCAGCAGTCATTTGTCCTGACACAGTGGTGGTCACCAAGAGGCAGCAGTCATTTATCCTGATACAGTGGTGGTCAACAAGAGGCAGCAGTCATTTGTCCTGACACAGTGGTGGTCAACAAAAGGCAGCAGTCATTTGTACTGACACAGTGGTGGTCACCAAGAGGCAGCAGTCATTTGTCCTGACACAGTAGTGGTCACCAAAAGGCAGCAGTCTTTTGTCCTGATACAGCGGTGGTCACCAGGAGGCAGCAGTCATTTGTCCTGACACAGTGGTGGTCACCAGGAGGCAGCAGTCATTTGTCTTGACACAGTAGGGTGTGTCATAGGAGGGAAGATCAGCAAAAACTAATGGCCCATCACTTTTTTGGTAGATTTTAGTGTATATAAACAGAAAATAATTTCAGTTTCAATATTTTGCAACCTTTTGCTAGGTAAATTTTAGCGCGAAATTTATCGAAAATCTAACGTACAGCTGCATTAGTGCATTACAATTAAATAGTGAACATTGCTTTCTGACTTCATTCTTTAACAACCCAACTAACAATATTTTTTTCTGTTTCAGATTCTAATGCATTTATAAGTTGATAATATTTGCGATGGCTGCTTGTGTTAGGACGAGGAACCAAAAATCCAGCCATCTCAGTCACTATCTTGGGTCTGGGAGAGAGCTCCTGAAGTCGGAGTTGCCTACATTGAGAGATGCTTTGAGATATGGTGTTTTAATCAGGCAAATCAGTGAAAAGAACCAAAGAACTTACACAAACAAAGACATTGCCAGTGATATGACCAAAGCTGTCTTGGCACAGTACACTCTGGCTAACGCTCAGTTCAAGCCTCCAATCATAACAAGTCAGAAGAAGATTAGTGAGAGACTGCTAGCCAGTTGGGAAAAGGAAAGAGATATCTCTCTTGGGAGAGGAAAACTTGCAGTTAACGACAGCTTTGCCAAGCAGCTGGACCAGTTATTTGACATAATTACTTGCAAGTGCCCAATTGTTCTCTGTCCTGAGTTTGGATGCGATTGTGACTGTAAATCTGAGGCCCACATCTCCTGTATTTGCAAGTGTGAACTGAAGATTCCTGTGATCGAACTGGCATTTGTCAAAGCACAGAGAGAGAAGACTGGCAGTATAGGGGCTCTCATGATTTCTAGCCAAGATATTCCGGAGTCCAAGAGACAGGAGGCTGCCACAGAGAGACAGAAGAGGAGAAGAGTTGCCGAGGAAAAGAGACTTGAGAAGGCCCAGGGTGAGGTAAAAAAGAACGATGATTGGAGTCAAGCTGATTCAGAGTTTAATGACTTCCCCATGGCTGATCCGAGTGCTGACCAGGAGAATGGTGACTTTGTCCCTAACCCAGAAAATAATGATCCCAAACCTTCCAGGCATAACATTCGAAATAGGAAAGATATCCCGAGCATAGCTCTGGCCAGCATGCGACACCACACTGGTCTCAGAGAAACTGCAGAGATAGCAACAGCTGCCTGGATTGACGGTTTGATAAGGGGATAAGAGAAAATGGAATTAATTGTTTGTTCTTTGATGGGAGAAGGGATGACACTAAAGTGTTCATGAAAGTTGGAGATTCTGACAAGTTGTTCCCTGCCATGGTGAAGGAGGAACACTACTCCTGCTGCAGTGAACCAGGAGGGAAGTATTTGTGGCATTTCACTCCAGAGAAAGATGACATCAGGAAACCAGCTGAGATAGTGGCAGATAACATTGTGAACTGGCTCAGAGAGAGGAACGTAGACCAGACCCTGCAGGCCATTGGAGGGGACAGCACCAACACGAACACAGGGTGGCAAGGGGGGGTCATACAGTGGATAGAGCGGAAGATTGGGAGGAAGCTGGTCTGGATTGTTTGTGACCTCCACACCAACGAGTTGCCACTCAGACATCTGATCCAGGAGCTGGAAGGCAAGACTCTTTCAAACAACAGATGGTCTGGTCCTCTTGGCAAGATGCTGGACTCTGCCACTGAGTTAGAAATAAATCCGAGCTTTGAAAAAATCACAGTTGGCCCTCCACTCGTTGAGCTTGCACATACTGTCATTGACGACCTGAGTACTGACCAGTACTATGGTTACATGATTTGCAGTGCCATCCAAACTGGGGCCATGCCTAATAGACTTGCTTACCTGCAGATAGGTCCAGTCTCACATTCTAGGTGGCTCACAACGGCTCTCAGGTTCTGCAGAATTTGGGTCGCTCATCATAAACTGAAAGGGAACTAGCTTCACAACCTGAGACTTATTGTCCAATTCATCGTGAGTGTCTACTTGCCAAATTGGTTCAACTCCAAGGTCAAGTCATCGTTCTCCGAAGGTCCGAGGCATGTTCTCTTCCAGCTTGAGCTCCTGAGGAGTCAGCCAAGGATTGTTGTTCAGATTGTGGAGCAGACTGTGAGGAGATCTTCCTGGTATGCTCATCCCGAGGCAGTTCTGCAGACAATGCTCTGCATTAAGGATGAGGAGAGAAGAGTGGCAGTCAAAAAGACCTTGGATATGAGACTTATGAGAGGATCTGGGCATGACGAATCAGTTGGTGACGATTCCTTCAGGGTCAGGAAGACTCCTGAAGTCAATCTAGGTGCCAAGACCCTCACTGATCTCATAGATCTGGATAACATCCAGGCTGGCCGTGAGCCCCCTCTTACCTGCAGCCTCACCAATGTTCAAGTCAGAGCTTTCCTGGACAACCCCATGCATGTCCCTGCCTGGCCCTCGCACACCCAGAATATAGAGCGTTGTGTACAGCAAGTGAGCGAGGCCAGCAGTCACGTGTACAGCCAGGAGAGGAGGGAAGGCTACATCCGAGCTCAGGTGGTCAGCAGGGAGGTGATGAGTAGAAACAGAAGCAAGAAAGACATGTTCTCTATGGTGTGCAGCAACACTGGGTCGTAGTAGTAAAACCGGTTTTTGTATTTGATGATTTTGTTTTCTAAAGGAATATTAAATTTAATAAATGTGTCAAAATCATTCGTTTCACTATTCTGGATCATTTTCATCCTAATAAATTAACTTGATACATTTACTTTACTTTAAATAAGCTATTTAGTGGTGTTGGTAAAAGGGTGGGAATACTGAATTTTCATAAGATTGCAAGTTAAAATTTACCAAGCAAAAAATTAAAACTTTTCAAATCTGAAGATATCACATGATTCTGCACATAGAACTACAACATTAATACCATGGGCCGATTTTTCAAACTCCCAAAAAAAAAATTCGCCTCCGTATGACACACCCTACTAACACAGTGGTGGTCACCAGGAGGCAGCAGTCATTTGTCCTGACACAGTGGTGGTCACCAGGAGGCAGCGGTTATTTGTTCTGACACAGTGATGGTCACCAGGAGGCAGCAGTCATTTCTTCTGACACAGCGGTGGTCACCAGGAGGCAGAGGTTATTTGTTCTGACACAATGGTGGTCACCAGGAGACAGCGGTTATTTGTTCTGACACAGCGATGGTCACCAGGAGGCAGCAATCCTTTGTCCTGATACATTGGTGATCACCAGGAGGCAGCGGTTATTTGTTCTGACACATCGATGGTCACCAGGAGGCAGCAGTCATTTGTCCTGACACAGTGGTGGTCACCAGGAGGCAGCGGTTATTTGTTCTGACACAGTGGTGGTCACCAGGAGGCAGCGGTTATTTGTTCTGACACGGTGATGGTCAACAACAGGCAGCATTCATTTGTCCTGACACAGTGGTGGCCACCAGGAGGTAGCAGTTATTTGTCCTGACACAGCTGTGGACACCAGGAGGAAAAAGTCCTTTGTTTTGATACATTGGTGGTCACCAGGAGGCAGCAGTCATTTGTCCTGACACAGCGTTGGTCACCAGCAGGCAGCAATCCTTTGTCCTGACACATTGGTGGTCACCAGGAGGCAGCAGTCATTTGTCCTGATCCAGCGGTGGTCACCAGGAGGCAGCGGTTATTTGTTCTGACACAGCGGTGGTCACCAAGGAGGCAGCAGTCATTAGTCCTGACACAGTAGTGGTCACCAAGAGGCAGCAGTCCTTTGTCCTGACACAGCGGTGGCCACCAGGAGGCAGCAGTCATTGGTCATGCCACAGTGGTGGCCACCAGGAGGCAGCAGTCATTTGTCCTGACACAGTGGTGGTCACCAAGAGGCAGCAGTCATTTATCCTGACACAGCGGTGGTCAACAGGAGGCAGCAGTCATTTGTTCTGACACAGCGGTGGTCACCAAGAGGCCGCAGTCATTTGTTCTCATACAGCGGTGGTCACGAAGAGGTCAGCAGTCATTGGTCATGACACAGTGGTGGTCACCAAGAGGCAGCAGTCCTTTGTCTTGACAGAGCGGTGGCCACCAGGAGGCAGCAGTCATTTGTCCTGACACAGTGGTGGTCACCAAGAGGCAGCAGTCATTTATCCTGACACAGTGGTGGTCACCAAGAGGCAGCAGTCATTTGTCCTGACACAGTGGTGGTCACCAAAAGGCAGCAGTCATTTGTCCTGACACAGTGGTGGTCACCAGGAGGCGCCGGTTATTTGTTCTGACACAGCGATGGACACCAGGAGGCAGCAGTCATTTCTTCTGACACAGCGGTGGTCACCAGGAGGCAGCGGTTATTTGTTCTGACACAGCCATGGTCACCATGAGACAGCGGTTATTTGTTCTGACACAGCCATGGTCACCAGGAGGCAGCAGTCATTTGTCCTGACACAGTGGTGGCCACCAGGAGGCAGCAGTCATTTGTCCTGACACAGTCGTGGTCACCAAGAGGCAGCAGTCATTTATCCTGACACAGCTGTGGTCACCAGGAGACAGCAGTCATTTGTCCTGACACAGTGGTGGTCACCAAGAGGCAGCAGTCATTTATCCTGACAGAGTGGTGGTCACCAAGAGGCAGCAGTCATTTGTCCTGACACAGTGGTGGTCACCAAAAGCCAGCAGTGATTTCTCCTGACACAGTGGTGGTCACCAGGAGGCGCCGGTTATTTGTTCTGAAACAGCGATGGACACCAGGATGCAGCAGTCATTTCTTCTGACACAGCGGTGGTCACCAGGAGGCAGCGGTTATTTGTTCTGACACAGTGGTGGTCACCAGGAGGCAGCAGTTATTTGTTCTGACACAGCGATGGTCACTAACAGGCAGCAGTCATTTGTCCTGACACAATGGTGGCCACCAGGAGGCAGCAGTCATTTGTTCTGACACAGCCGTGGTCACCAGGAGGCAGCAGTCATTTGTCCATGACACAGTGGTGTTCACCTGGAGGTAGCATCATTTGGTCTGACACAGATGTGGTCACCAGGAGGCAGCAGTCCTTTGTCCTGATACAGCAGTGGTCACCAGGAGGCAGCAGTCATTTGTCCTGACACAGCAGTGGTCACCAGGAGGCAGCAATCCTTTGTCCTGATACATTGGTGGTCACCAGGAGGCAGCGGTTATTTGTTCTGACACATCGATGGTCACCAGGAGGCAGCAGTCATTTGTCCTGACACAGTGGTGGTCACCAGGAGGCAGCAGTCATTTGTCTTGACACAGTGGTGTTCACCAGGAGGCAGCGGTTATTTGTTCTGACACAGTGATGGTCACCAGGAGGCAGCAGTTATTTGTTCTGACACAGCGATGGTCACTAAGAGGCAGCAGTCATTTGTCCTGACACAATGGTGGCCACCAGGAGGCAGCAGTCATTTGTTCTGACACAGCGGTGGTCACCAGGAGGCAGCAGTCATTTGTCCAGGACACAGTGGTGGTCACCTGGAGGTAGCATCATTTGGTCTGACACAGCTGTGGTCACCAGGAGGCAGCAGTCGTTTGTCCTGATACAGCAGTGGTCACCAGGAGGCAGCAGTCATTTGTCCTGACACAGCGGTGGTCACCAGGAGGCAGCAATCCTTTGTCCTGATACATTGGTGATCACCAGGAGGCAGCGGTTATTTGTTCTGACACATCGATGGTCACCAGGAGGCAGCAGTCATTTGTCCTGACACAGTGGTGGTCACCAGGAGGCAGCGGTTATTTGTTCTGACACAGTGGTGGTCACCAGGAGGCAGTGGTTATTTGTTCTGACACGGTGATGGTCAACAACAGGCAGCATTCATTTGTCCTGACACAGTGGTGGCCACCAGGAGGTAGCAGTTATTTGTCCTGACACAGCTGTGGACACCAGGAGGCAAAAGTCCTTTGTTTTGATACATTGGTGGTCACCAGGAGGCAGCAGTCATTTGTCCTGACACAGCGTTGGTCAACAGCAGGCAGCAATCCTTTGTCCTGATACATTGGTGGTCACCAGGAGGCAGCAGTCATTTGTCCTGATCCAGCGGTGGTCACCAGGAGGCAGCGGTTATTTGTTCTGACACAGCGGTGGTCACCAAGGAGGCAGCAGTCATTAGTCCTGACACAGTAGTGGTCACCAAGAGGCAGCAGTCCTTTGTCCTGACACAGCGGTGGCCACCAGGAGGCAGCAGTCATTGGTCATGCCACAGTGGTGGTCACCAGGAGGCAGCAGTCATTTGTCCTGACACAGTGGTGGTCACCAAGAGGCAGCAGTCATTTGTCCTGACACAGTAGTGGTCACCAAGAGGCAGCAGTCATTTGTCCTGACACAGTGGTGGCCGCCAGGAGGCAGCAGTCATTTGTCCTGACACAGTGGTGGTCACCAAGAGGCAGCAGTCATTTATCCTGACACAGCGGTGGTCAACAGGAGGCAGCAGTCATTTGTTCTGACACAGCGGTGGTCACCAGGAGGCAGCAGTCATTTGTTCTCATACAGCGGTGGTCACGAAGAGGTCAGCAGTCATTGGTCATGACACAGTGGTGGTCACCAAGAGGCAGCAGTCCTTTGTCTTGACAGAGCGGTGGCCACCAGGAGGCAGCAGTCATTTGTCCTGACACAGTGGTGGTCACCAAGAGGCAGCAGTCATTTATCCTGACACAGTGGTGGTCACCAAGAGGCAGCAGTCATTTGTCCTGACACAGTGGTGGTCACCAAAAGGCAGCAGTCATTTGTCCTGACACAGTGGTGGTCACCAGGAGGCGCCGGTTATTTGTTCTGACACAGCGATGGACACCAGGAGGCAGCTGTCATTTCTTCTGACACAGCGGTGGTCACCAGGAGGCAGCGGTTATTTGTTCTGACACAATAGTGGTCACCATGAGACAGCGGTTATTTGTTCTGACACAGCCATGGTCACCAGGAGGCAGCAGTCATTTGTCCTGACACAGTGGTGGCCACCAGGAGGCAGCAGTCATTTGTCCTGACACAGTCGTGGTCACCAAGAGGCAGCAGTCATTTATCCTGACACAGCTGTGGTCACCAGGAGACAGCAGTCATTTGTTCTGATACAGCGGTGGTCACCAGGAGGCAGCAGTCATTTGTTCTGACACAGCGGTGGTCACCATGAGGCAGCAGTCATTTGATGTGATACAGCGGTGGTCACAAGGAGGCAGCAGTCATTTCTTCTGACACAGCGGTGGTCACCAGGAGGCAGCGGTTATTTGTTCTGACACAGCGTTGGTCACCAAGGAGGCAGCAGTCATTAGTCCTGACACAGTAGTGGTCACCAAGAGGCAGCAGTCCTTTGTCCTGACACAGCGGTGGCCACCAGGAGGCAGCAGTCATTGGTCATGCCACAGTGGTGGTCACCAGGAGGCAGCAATCATTTGTCCTGACACAGTGGTGGTCACCAAGAGGCAGCAGTCATTTGTCCTGACACAGTGGTGGTCACCAGGACCCAGCGGTAATTTGTCCTGACACAGCGGTGGTCACCAGGAGGCAGCAGTCATTGGACATGACATAGTGGTGGTCACCAAGAGGCAGCAGTCCTTTGTCCTGACACAGCGGTGGCCACCAGGAGGCAGCAGTTATTGGTCATGCCACAGTGGTGGTCACCAAGAGGCAGCAGTCATTTGTCCTGACACAGTGGTGGTCACCAAGAGGCAGCAGTCATTTATCCTGATACAGTGGTGGTCAACAAGAGGCAGCAGTCATTTGTCCTGACACAGTGGTGGTCAACAAAAGGCAGCAGTCATTTGTACTGACACAGTGGTGGTCACCAAGAGGCAGCAGTCATTTGTCCTGACACAGTAGTGGTCACCAAAAGGCAGCAGTCTTTTGTCCTGATACAGCGGTGGTCACCAGGAGGCAGCAGTCATTTGTCCTGACACAGTGGTGGTCACCAGGAGGCAGCAGTCATTTGTCTTGACACAGTAGGGTGTGTCATAGGAGGGAAGATCAGCAAAAACTAATGGCCCATCACTTTTTTGGTAGATTTTAGTGTATATAAACAGAAAATAATTTCAGTTTCAATATTTTGCAACCTTTTGCTAGGTAAATTTTAGCGCGAAATTTATCGAAAATCTAACGTACAGCTGCATTAGTGCATTACAATTAAATAGTGAACATTGCTTTCTGACTTCATTCTTTAACAACCCAACTAACAATATTTTTTTCTGTTTCAGATTCTAATGCATTTATAAGTTGATAATATTTGCGATGGCTGCTTGTGTTAGGACGAGGAACCAAAAATCCAGCCATCTCAGTCACTATCTTGGGTCTGGGAGAGAGCTCCTGAAGTCGGAGTTGCCTACATTGAGAGATGCTTTGAGATATGGTGTTTTAATCAGGCAAATCAGTGAAAAGAACCAAAGAACTTACACAAACAAAGACATTGCCAGTGATATGACCAAAGCTGTCTTGGCACAGTACACTCTGGCTAACGCTCAGTTCAAGCCTCCAATCATAACAAGTCAGAAGAAGATTAGTGAGAGTCTGCTAGCCAGTTGGGAAAAGGAAAGAGATATCTCTCTTGGGAGAGGAAAACTTGCAGTTAACGACAGCTTTGCCAAGCAGCTGGACCAGTTATTTGACATAATTACTTGCAAGTGCCCAATTGTTCTCTGTCTTGAGTTTGGATGCGATTGTGACTGTAAATCTGAGGCCCACATCTCCTGTATTTGCAAGTGTGAACTGAAGATTCCTGTGATCGAACTGGCATTTGTCAAAGCACAGAGAGAGAAGACTGGCAGTATAGGGGCTCTCATGATTTCTAGCCAAGATATTCCGGAGTCCAAGAGACAGGAGGCTGCCACAGAGAGACAGAAGAGGAGAAGAGTTGCCGAGGAAAAGAGACTTGAGAAGGCCCAGGGTGAGGTAAAAAAGAACGATGATTGGAGTCAAGCTGATTCAGAGTTTAATGACTTCCCCATGGCTGATCCGAGTGCTGACCAGGAGAATGGTGACTTTGTCCCTAACCCAGAAAATAATGATCCCAAACCTTCCAGGCATAACATTCGAAATAGGAAAGATATCCCGAGCATAGCTCTGGCCAGCATGCGACACCACACTGGTCTCAGAGAAACTGCAGAGATAGCAACAGCTGCCTGGATTGACGGTTTGATAAGGGGATAAGAGAAAATGGAATTAATTGTTTGTTCTTTGATGGGAGAAGGGATGACACTAAAGTGTTCATGAAAGTTGGAGATTCTGACAAGTTGTTCCCTGCCATGGTGAAGGAGGAACACTACTCCTGCTGCAGTGAACCAGGAGGGAAGTATTTGTGGCATTTCACTCCAGAGAAAGATGACATCAGGAAACCAGCTGAGATAGTGGCAGATAACATTGTGAACTGGCTCAGAGAGAGGAACGTCGACCAGACCCTGCAGGCCATTGGAGGGGACAGCACCAACACGAACACAGGGTGGCAAGGGGGGGTCATACAGTGGATAGAGCGGAAGATTGGGAGGAAGCTGGTCTGGATTGTTTGTGACCTCCACACCAACGAGTTGCCACTCAGACATCTGATCCAGGAGCTGGAAGGCAAGACTCTTTCAAACAACAGATGGTCTGGTCCTCTTGGCAAGATGCTGGACTCTGCCACTGAGTTAGAAATAAATCCGAGCTTTGAAAAAATCACAGTTGGCCCTCCACTCGCTGAGCTTGCACATACTGTCATTGACGACCTGAGTACTGACCAGTACTATGGTTACATGATTTGCAGTGCCATCAAAACTGGGGCCATGCCTAATAGACTTGCTTACCTGCAGATAGGTCCAGTCTCACATTCTAGGTGGCTCACAACGGCTCTCAGGTTCTGCAGAATTTGGGTCGCTCATCATAAACTGAAAGGGAACTAGCTTCACAACCTGAGACTTATTGTCCAATTCATCGTGAGTGTCTACTTGCCAAATTGGTTCAACTCCAAGGTCAAGTCATCGTTCTCCGAAGGTCCGAGGCATGTTCTCTTCCAGCTTGAGCTCCTGAGGAGTCAGCCAAGGATTGTTGTTCAGATTGTGGAGCAGACTGTGAGGAGATCTTCCTGGTATGCTCATCCCGAGGCAGTTCTGCAGACAATGCTCTGCATTAAGGATGAGGAGAGAAGAGTGGCAGTCAAAAAGACCTTGGATATGAGACTTATGAGAGGATCTGGGCATGACGAATCAGTTGGTGACGATTCCTTCAGGGTCAGGAAGACTCCTGAAGTCAATCTAGGTGCCAAGACCCTCACTGATCTCATAGATCTGGATAACATCCAGGCTGGCCGTGAGCCCCCTCTTACCTGCAGCCTCACCAATGTTCAAGTCAGAGCTTTCCTGGACAACCCCATGCATGTCCCTGCCTGGCCCTCGCACACCCAGAATATAGAGCGTTGTGTACAGCAAGTGAGCGAGGCCAGCAGTCACGTGTACAGCCAGGAGAGGAGGGAAGGCTACATCCGAGCTCAGGTGGTCAGCAGGGAGGTGATGAGTAGAAACAGAAGCAAGAAAGACATGTTCTCTATGGTGTGCAGCAACACCGGGTCGTAGTAGTAAAACCGGTTTTTGTATTTGATGATTTTGTTTTCTAAAGGAATATTAAATTTAATAAATGTGTCAAGATCATTCGTTTCACTATTCTGGATCATTTTCATCCTAATAAATTAACTTGATACATTTACTTTACTTTAAATAAGCTATTTAGTGGTGTTGGTAAAAGGGTGGGAATACTGAATTTTCATAAGATTGCAAGTTAAAATTTACCAAGCAAAAAATTAAAACTTTTCAAATCTGAAGATATCACATGATTCTGCACATAGAACTACAACATTAATACCATGGGCCGATTTTTCAAACTCCCAAAAAAAAAATTCGCCTCCGTATGACACACCCTACTAACACAGTGGTGGTCACCAGGAGGCAGCAGTCATTTGTCCTGACACAGTGGTGGTCACCAGGAGGCAGCGGTTATTTGTTCTGACACAGTGATGGTCACCAGGAGGCAGCAGTCATTTCTTCTGACACAGCGGTGGTCACCAGGAGGCAGAGGTTATTTGTTCTGACACAATGGTGGTCACCAGGAGACAGCGGTTATTTGTTCTGACACAGCGATGGTCACCAGGAGGCAGCAATCCTTTGTCCTGATACATTGGTGATCACCAGGAGGCAGCGGTTATTTGTTCTGACACATCGATGGTCACCAGGAGGCAGCAGTCATTTGTCCTGACACAGTGGTGGTCACCAGGAGGCAGCGGTTATTTGTTCTGACACAGTGGTGGTCACCAGGAGGCAGCGGTTATTTGTTCTGACACGGTGATGGTCAACAACAGGCAGCATTCATTTGTCCTGACACAGTGGTGGCCACCAGGAGGTAGCAGTTATTTGTCCTGACACAGCTGTGGACACCAGGAGGCAAAAGTCCTTTGTTTTGATACATTGGTGGTCACCAGGAGGCAGCAGTCATTTGTCCTGACACAGCGTTGGTCACCAGCAGGCAGCAATCCTTTGTCCTGACACATTGGTGGTCACCAGGAGGCAGCAGTCATTTGTCCTGATCCAGCGGTGGTCACCAGGAGGCAGCGGTTATTTGTTCTGACACAGCGGTGGTCACCAAGGAGGCAGCAGTCATTAGTCCTGACACAGTAGTGGTCACCAAGAGGCAGCAGTCCTTTGTCCTGACACAGCGGTGGCCACCAGGAGTCAGCAGTCATTGGTCATGCCACAGTGGTGGCCACCAGGAGGCAGCAGTCATTTGTCCTGACACAGTGGTGGTCACCAAGAGGCAGCAGTCATTTATCCTGACACAGCGGTGGTCACCGGGAGGCAGCAGTCATTTGTTCTGATACAGCGGTGGTCACCAGGAGGCAGCAGTCATTTGTTCTGACACAGCGGTGGTCACCAGGAGGCAGCGGTTATTTGTTTTGACACAGCGGTGGTCACCAAGGAGGCAGCAGTCATTTGTCTTGACACAGCAGTGGTCACGAGGAGGCAGCAGTCATTGGTCATGACACAGTGGTGGTCACCAAGAGGCAGCAGTCCTTTGTCCTGACACAGCGGTGGCCACAAGGAGGCAGCAGTCATTGGTCATGCCACAGTGCTGGTCACCAGGAGGCAGCAGTCATTTGTCCTGACATAGTGGTGGTCACCAAGAGGCAGCAGTCATTTATCCTGACACAGTGGTGGTCACCAAGAGGCAGCATTCATTGGTCCTGACACAGTGGTGGTCACCAAGAGGCAGCAGTCATTTATCCTGACACAGTGGTGGTCAACAAAAGGCAGCAGTCATTTGTCCTGACACAGTAGTGGTCACCAAGAGGCAGCAGTCATTTGTCCTGACACAGTGGTGGTCACCAAGAGGCAGCAGTCATTTGTCCTGACACAGTGGTGGTCAACAAAAGGCAGCAGTTATTTGTCCTGACACAGTATTGGTCACCAAGAGGTAGCAGTCATTTGTCCTGACACAGTGGTGGTCACCAGGACGCAGCGGTTATTTGTTCTGACACAGCGGTGGTCACCAAGGAGGCAGCAATCATTTGTCCTGACACAGCGGTGGTCACGAGGAGGCAGCAGTCATTGGTCATGACACAGTGGTGGTCACCAAGAGGCAGCAGTCATTTATCCTGACACAGTGGTGGTCACCAAGAGGCAGCAGTCATTTATCCTGACACAGTGGTGGTCACCAAGAGGCAGCAGTCATTTGTCCTGACACAGTGGTGGTCACCAAGAGGCAGCAGTTATTTATCCTGACACAGTGGTGGTCAACAAAAGGCAGCAGTCATTTGTCCTGACACAGTAGTGGTCACCAAGTGGCAGCAGTCATTTGTCCTGACACAGTGGTGGTCACCAAGAGGCAGCAGTCATTTGTCCTGACACAGTGGTGGTCAACAAAAGGCAGCAGTTATTTGTCCTGACACAGTATTGGTCAACAAGAGGCAGCAGTCATTTGTCCTGACACAGTGGTGGTCACCAGGACGCAGCGGTTATTTGTTCTGACAAAGCGGTGGTCACCAAGGAGGCAGCAGTCATTTGTCCTGACACAGCGGTGGTCACGAGGAGGCAGCAGTCATTGGTCATGACACAGTGGTGGTCACCAAGAGGCAGCAGTCATTTGTCCTGACACAGTGGTGGTCAACAAAAGGCAGCAGCTATTTGTCCTGACCCAGCATTGGTCACCAAGAGGCAGCAGTCATTTGTCCTGACACAGTGGTGGTCACCAGGACGCAGCGGTTATTTGTTCTGACACAGCGGTGGTCACCAAGGAGGCAGCAGTCATTTGTCCTGACACAGCGGTGGTTACGAGGAGGCAGCAGTCATTGGTCATGACACAGTGGTGGTCACCAAGAGGCAGCAGTCATTTGTCCTGACACAATGGTGGTCAACAAAAGGCAGCAGTCATTTGTACTGACACAGTGGTGGTCACCAAGAGGCAGCAGTCATTTGTCCTGACACAGTAGTGGTCACCAAGAGGCAGCAGTCATTTGTCCTGACACAGCGGTGGTCACCAGGAGGCAGCAGTCATTTGTCCTGACACAGTGGTTGTCACCAGGAGGCAGCAGTCATTGGTCATGCCACAGTGGTGGTCACCAGGAGGCAGCAGTCATTTGTCCTGACACAGTGGTGGTCACCAAGAGGCAGCAGTCATTTATCCTGACACATTGGTGGTCACCAAGAGGCAGCAGTCATTTGTCCTGACACAGTGGTGGTCACCAAGAGGCAGCAGTCATTTATCCTGACACAGTGGTGGTCAACAAAAGGCAGCAGTCATTTGTCCTGACACAGTAGTGGTCACCAAGAGACAGCAGTCATTTGTCCTGACACAGTGGTGGTCACCAAGAGGCAGCAGTAATTTGTCCTGACACAGTGGTGGTCAATAAAAGGCAGCAGTTATTTGTCCTGACACAGTATTGGTCACCAAGAGGCAGCAGTCATTTGTCCTGACACAGTGGTGGTCACTAGGACGCAGCGGTCATTTGTCCTGACACAGCGGTGGTCACGAGGAGGCAGCAGTCATTGGTCATGACACAGTGGTGGTCACCAAGAGGCAGCAGTCATTTGTCCTGACACAGTGGTGGTCAACAAAAGGCAGCAGCTATTTGTCCTGACACAGCATTGGTCACCAAGAGGCAGCAGTCATTTGTCCTGACACAGTGGTGGTCACCAGGACGCAGCGGTTATTTGTTCTGACACAGCGGTGGTCACCAAGGAGGCAGCAGTCATTTGTCCTGACACAGCGGTGGTTACGAGGAGGCAGCAGTCATTGGTCATGACACAGTGGTGGTCACCAAGAGGCAGCAGTCATTTGTCCTGACACAATGGTGGTCAACAAAAGGCAGCAGTCATTTGTACTGACATAGTGGTGGTCACCAAGAGGCAGCAGTCATTTGTCCTGACACAGTAGTGGTCACCAAGAGGCAGCAGTCATTTGTCCTGACACAGCGGTGGTCACCAGGAGGCAGCAGTCATTTGTCCTAACACAGTGGTTGTCACCAGGAGGCAACAGCCATTTGTCCTGACACAGTGGTGGTCACCAGGAGGCAGCGGTTATTTGTTCTGACACAGTGATGGTTACCAGGAGGCAGCAGTCATTTCTTCTGACACAGAGGTGGTCACCAGGAGGCAGCAATCCTTTGTCCTGATACATTGGTGGTCACCAGGAGGCAGCAGTCATTTGGTCTAACACAGTGGTGGTCACCACGACGCAGCAGTTATTTGTTCTGACACAGCGATGGTCACCAGGAGACAGCGGTTATTTGTTCTGACACAGCGATGGTCACCAGGAGGCAGCAGTCAATTGCTCTGATACAGCGGTGGTCACCAGGAGGCAGCAGTTATTTGTTTTGTCACAGCGGTGGTCACCAGGAGGCAGCAGTCATTTGTTCTGATACAGCGCTAAGCACGAAGAGGTCAGCACTCATTGGTCATGACACAGTGGTGGTCACCAAGAGGCAGCACTCCTTTGTCCTGACACAGAGGTGGCCACCAGGAGGCAGCAGTCATTGGTCATGACAGAGTGGTGGTCACCAGGAGGCAGCAGTCCTTTGTCCTGATACATTGGTGGTCACCCGGAGGCAGCAATCATTTGTCCTGATACAGTGCTGGTCACCAGGAGGCAGCAGTCATTTGTCCTGACACATCGGTGGTCACCAGGAGGCAGCAATCCTTTGTAGTGATACATTGGTGGTCACCAGGAGGCAGCAGTCATTTGGTCTAACACAGCGGTGGTCACCAGGACGCAGCAGTTATTTGTTCTGACACAGCGATGGTCACCAGGAGGCAGCAGTCATTTGTCCTGACACAGTGGTGGTCACCAGGAGGCAGCAGTCATTTGTCCTGACACCGTGGTGGTCAACAGGAGGCAGCGGTTATTTGTTCTGACACAGTGATGGTCACCAGGAGGCAGCAGTCATTTCTTCTGACACAGCAATGGTCACCAGGAGGCAGCGGTTATTTGTTCTGACACAGTGGTCGTCACCAGGAAGCAGCGGTAATTTGTTCTGACACAGTGATGGTCACAAACAGGCAGCAGTCATTTGTCCTGACACAGTGGTGGCCACCAGGAGGTAGCAGTCATTTGTCCTGACCCAGCTGTGGACACCAGGAGGCAAAAGTCCTTTGTTCTGATACATTGGTGGTCAACAGGAGGCAGCAGTCATTTGCACTGACACAGTGGTGGTCACCAGGAGGCAGCAATCCTTTGTCCTGATACATTGGTGGTCACCAGGAGGCAGCAGTCATTTGTCCTGATACAGCGCTGGTCACCAGGAGGCAGCAGTCATTTGTCCTGACACATCGGTGGTCACCAGGAGGCAGCATTCCTTTGTCCTGATACATTGGTGGTCACCAGGAGGCAGCAGTCATTTGGTCTAACACTGCGGTGGTCACCAGGAGGCAGCAGTCATTTGTCCTGACACAGCGGTGGTCACCAGGAGGCAGCAGTCATTTGTTCTGATCCAGCGGTTGTCACCAGGAGGCAGCAGTCATTTGTTCTGATACTGCGGTGGTCACCAGGAGGAAGCAGTCTTTGGTCATGACACAGTGGTGGTCACCAAGCGGCAGCAGTCCTTTGTCCTGACACACATGTGGCCACCAGGAGGCAGCAGTCATTGGTGATGACACAGTGGTGGTCACCAGGAGGCAGCAGTCATTTTTCCTGACACATTGGTGGTCACCAAGAGGCAGCAGTCATTTATCCTGACACAGTGGTGGTCACCAAAAGGCAGCAGTCATTTGTCCTGACACAGTGGTGGTCATCAAAAGGCAGCAGTCATTTGTCCTGACACAACTGTGGACACCAGGAGGCAAAAGTCCTTTGTTCTGATACATTGGTGGTCAACAGGAGGCAGCAGTCATTTGCACTGACACAGCGGTGGTCACCAGGAGGCAGCAATCCTTTGTCCTGATACATTGGTGGTCACCAGGAGTCAGCAGTCATTTGTCCTGATAAAGCGCTGGTCACCAGGAGGCAGCGGTCATTTGTACTGACACATCGGTGGTCACCAGGAGGCAGCAGTCCTTTGTCCTGACACATGGTGGTCACCAGGAGGCAGCAATCCTTTGTCCTGATACATTGGTGGTCACCAGGAGGCAGCAGTCATTTGGTCTAACACAGTGGTGGTCACCAGGAGGCAGCAGTCATTTGTTCTTATACAGCGGTGGTCACCAGGAGAGCAGCGGTCTATTTGTTCTGACACAGCGTGGTCACCAGGAGGCAGCAGTCATTGTCTGACACAGGTGGTCACCAGGAGGCAGCAGTCATTTGGTCTGACACAGCGGTGGTCACCAGGAGGCAGCAGTCATTTGTCCTGACACAGTGGTGGTCACCAAGAGGCAGCAGTCATTGGTCATGACACAGTGGTGGTCACCAAGAGGCAGCAGTCATTTGTCCTGACACAGTGGTGGTCACCAGGAGGCAGCAGTCATTTGTCCTGACACAGTGGTGGTCACCAGGAGGCAGCAGTCATTTGTCCTGACACAGTGGTGGTCACCAGGAGGCAGCAGTCATTTGTCCTGATACAGTGGTGGTCACCAGGAGGCAGCAGTCATTTGTCCTGACACAGCGGTGGTCACCAGGAGGCAGCATCCTTTGTCCTGATACATTGGTGGTCACCAGGAGGCAGCAGTCATTTGGTCTAACACAGCGGTGGTCACCAGGAGGCAGCAGTTATTTGTTCTGACACAGCGATGGTCACCAGGAGGCAGCAGTCATTTGTCCTGACACAGTGGTGGTCACCAGGAGGCAGCAGTCATTTGTCCTGACACAGTGGTGGTCACCAGGAGGCAGCAGTCCTTTGTTCTGATACATTGGTGGTCACCAGGAGGCAGCAGTCATTTGCACTGACACAGCGGTGGTCACCAGGAGGCAGCAATCCTTTGTCCTGATACATTGGTGGTCACCAGGAGTCAGCAGTCATTTGTCCTGATAAAGCGCTGGTCACCAGGAGGCAGCGGTCATTTGTACTGACACATCGGTGGTCACCAGGAGGCGGCAATCCTTTGTCCTGATACATTGGTGGTCACCAAGAGGCAGCAGTCATTTTGTCTAACACAGCGGTGGTCACCAGGAGGCAGCAGTCATTTGTTCTGATCCAGCGGTTGTCACCAGGAGGCAGCAGTCATTTGTTCTGATACTGCGGTGGTCACCAGGAGGAAGCAGTCTTTGGTCATGACACAGTGGTGGTCACCAAGCGGCAGCAGTCCTTTGTCCTGACACACATGTGGCCACCAGGAGGCAGCAGTCATTGGTGATGACACAGTGGTGGTCACCAGGAGGCAGCAGTCATTTTTCCTGACACATTGGTGGTCACCAAGAGGCAGCAGTCATTTATCCTGACACAGTGGTGGTCACCAAAAGGCAGCAGTCATTTGTCCTGACACAGTGGTGGTCATCAAAAGGCAGCAGTCATTTGTCCTGACACAACTGTGGACACCAGGAGGCAAAAGTCCTTTGTTCTGATACATTGGTGGTCAACAGGAGGCAGCAGTCATTTGCACTGACACAGCGGTGGTCACCAGGAGGCAGCAATCCTTTGTCCTGATACATTGGTGGTCACCAGGAGTCAGCAGTCATTTGTCCTGATAAAGCGCTGGTCACCAGGAGGCAGCGGTCATTTGTACTGACACATCGGTGGTCACCAGGAGGCGGCAATCCTTTGTCCTGATACATTGGTGGTCACCAAGAGGCAGCAGTCATTTTGTCTAACACAGCGGTGGTCACCAGGAGGCAGCAGTCATTTGGTCTGATACAGCAGTGGGTCACCAAGAGGCAGCAGTCATTTGTTCTGATACTGCGGTGGTCACCAGGAGGAAGCAGTCTTTGGTCATGACACAGTGGTGGTCACCAAGCGGCAGCAGTCCTTTGTCCTGACACACATGTGGCCACCAGGAGACAGCAGTCATTGGTCATGACACAGTGGTGGTCACCAGGAGGCAGCAGTCATTTTTCCTGACACAGAGGTGGTCACCAAAAGGCAGCAGTCATTTGTCCTGACACAGTGGTGGTCATCAAAGGGCAGCAGTCATTTGTCCTGACACAGTGGTGGTCACCAAGAGGCAGCAGTCATTTTTCCTGACACAGTGGTGGTCACCAAGAGGCAGCAGTCATTTGTCCAGGACACAGTGGTGGTCACCTGGAGGTAGCATCATTTGGTCTGACACAGCTGTGGTCAGCAGGAGGAATCAGTCCTTTGACCTGATACAGCGGTGGTCACCAGGAGGCAGCAGTCATTTGTTCTGACACAGCGGTGGTTACCAGGAGGCAGCAATCCTTTGTCCTGATACATTGGTGGTCACCAGGAGGCAGCAGTCATTTGGTCTAACACAGCGGTGGTCACCAGGAGGCAGCGGTTATTTGTTCTGACCCAGCGATGGCCACCAGGAGGCAGCAGTCATTTGTGCTGACACAGTGGTGGTCACCAGGAGGCAGTAGTCATTTGTCCTGACACAGTGGTGGTTACCAGGAGGCAGCGGTTATTTGTTCTGACACAGTGATGTTCACCAGGAGGCAGCAGTCATTTCTTCTGACACAACAATGGTCACCAGGAGGCATCTGTTGTTTGTTCTGACACAGTGGTGGTCTCCAGGAGGCAGCGGTTATATGTTCTGACACGGTGATGGTCACCAACAGGCAGCAGTCATTTGTCCTGACACAGTGGTGGCCACCAGGAGGTAGCAGTCATTTGTCCTGACACAGCTGTGGACACCAGGGGGCAAAAGCCCTTTGTTCTGATACATTGGTGGTCACCAGGAGGCAGCAGTCATTTGTCCTGACACAGCGGTGGTCACCAGGAGGCAGCAATCCTTTGTCCTGATACATTGGTGGTCACCAGGAGGCGACAGTCATTTGTCCTGATACAGCGTTGGTCACCAGGAGGCAGCAGTCATTTGTCCTGACACATCGGTGGTCACCAGGAGGCAGCAGTCATTTGTCCTGACACATCGGTGGTCCCCAGGAGGCAGCAGTCATTTGGTCTAACACAGCGGTGGTCACCAGGAGGCAGCAGTCATTTGTCCTGACAAGGCGGTTGTCACCAGGAGGCAGCAGTCATTTGTTCTGATACTGCGGTAGTCACCAGGAGGAAGCAGTCATTGGTCATGACACAGTTGTGGTCACAAAGTGGCAGCAGTCCTTTGTCCTGACACAGAGGTGGCCACCAGGAGGCAGCAGTCATTGGTCATGACACAGTGGTGGTCACCAAGAGGCAGCGGTCATTTATCCTGACACAGTGGTGGTCACCAAGAGGCAGCAGTCATTTTTCCTGACACAGTAGTGGTCATCAAAAGGCAGCAGTTATTTGACCTGACACAGTGGTGATCACCAGGAGGCAGCAGTCATTTGTCCTGACACTGTGGTGGTCACCAGGAGGCAGCGGTTATTTGTTCTGACTCAGTGATGGTCACCAGGGGGCAGCAGTCATTTCTTCTGACACAGCGGTGGTCACCAGGACGCAGCGGTTATTTGTTCTGACACAATGGTGGTCACCAGGAGACAGCGATTATTTGTTCTGACACAGCGATGGTCACCAGGAGGCAGCAGTCATTTGTCCTGACACAGTGGCGGCCACCAGGAGGCAGCAGTCATTTGTCCTGACACAGTGGTGGTCCCCAAGAGGCAGCAGTCATATACCCTGACACAGCGGTGGTCACCAGGAGGCAGCAGTCATTTGTTCTGATACAGCGATGGTCACCAGGAGGAAGCAATCATTTGTTCTGACACAGAGGTGGTCACTAGGAGGCAGCAGTCATTTGTTCTGATACAGCGGTGGTCACCAGGAGGCAGCAGTCATTTCTTCTGACACAGCGGTGGTCACCAGGAGGCAGCGGTTATTTGTCCTGACACAGCGGTGGTCACGAGGAGGCAGCAGTCATTGGACATGACACAGTGGTGGTCACCAAGAGGCAGCAGTCATTTGTCCTGACACATTGGTGGATAACAAAAGGCAGCAGTCATTTGTACTGACACAGTGGTGGTCACCAAGAGGCAGCAGTCATTTGTGCTGACACAGCGGTGGTCACCAGGAAGGAGCAGTCATTTGTCCTGACACAGTGGTGGTCACCAAAAGGCAGCAGTCATTTGTACTGACACAGTGGTGGTCACCAAGAGGCAGCAGTCATTTGTCCCGACAGCGGTGGTCACCAAGAGGTGGCAATCATTTGTCCTGACACAGCGGTTGTCTCCAGGAGGCAGCAGTCATTTGTCCTCATACAGCGGTGGTCACCATGAGGCAGCAGTCATTTGTCCTGACACAGCTGTGGTCACCAGGAGGCAGCAGTCATATTTTCTCATACAGCGGTGGTCACCATGAGTCAGCAGTCCTTTGTCCTGAAAGAGTGGTGGTCACCAGGAGGCAACAGTCATTTGTCCTGACACAGCGTTGATCACCAGGAGGCAACAGTCATTTGTCCTGACACAGCGGTGGTCACCAAGAGGCAGCAATCCTTTGTCCTGACACAGCGGTGGCCACCAGGAGGCAGCAGTCATTTGTCCTGACACAGTGGTGGTCACCAAAAGGCAGCAGTCAATTGTACTGACACAGTGGTGGTCACCAAGAGGCAGCAGTCATTTGTCCTGAGAGCGGTGGTCACCAAGAGGTGGCAATCATTTGTCCTGACACAGCGGTGGTCTCCAGGAGGCAGCAGTCATTTGTCCTCATACAGCGGTGGTCACCATGAGGCAGCAGTCATTTCTCCTGACACAGCTGTGGTCACCAGGAGGCAGCAGTCATATTTCCTCATACAGCGGTGGTCACCATGAGTCAGCAGTCCTTTGTCCTGATAGAGTGGTGGTCACCGGGAGGCAACAGTCATTTGTCCTGACACAGCGTTGGTCACCAGGAGGCAGCACTCATTTGTCCTGACACAGTGGTGGTCACCAGGAGGCA
Source organism: Homarus gammarus (assembly GCA_958450375.1). Classification (NCBI taxonomy): domain Eukaryota; kingdom Metazoa; phylum Arthropoda; class Malacostraca; order Decapoda; family Nephropidae; genus Homarus; species Homarus gammarus. Next base: position 28,924 of record CAUDMG010002466.1, read on the forward strand.
GCAGTTATTTATCCAGACACAGTGGTGGTCACTAGGAGGCAGCAGTCATTTGTCTTGACCCAGTGGTGGTCACCAGGAGGAAGCAGTCTTTGGTCATGACACAGTGGTGGTCACCAAGCGGCAGCAGTCCTTAGTCCTGACACACATGTGGCCACCAGGAGGCAGCAGTCATTGGTCATGACACAGTCGTGGTCACCAGGAGGCAGCAATCATTTTTCCTGACAGAGATGGGGTCACCAAGAGGCAGCAGTCATTTATCCTGACACAGTGGTGGTCACCAAGAGGCAGCAGTCATTTGTCCTGACACAGTGGTAGTCACCAAGAGGCAGCAGTCATTTGTCCAGTACACATTGGTGGTCACCTGGAGGTAGCATCATTTGGTCTGACACAGCTGTGTTCAGCAGGAGGCAGCAGTCCTTTGCCCTGATACAGCGGTGGTCACCAGGAGGCAGCAGTCATTTGTCCTGACCTCAGTGGTTGTCACCAGGAGGCAGCGGTTATTTGTTCTGACACAGTGATGGTCACAAGGAGGCAGCAGTCATTTCTTCTGACACAGCAGTGGTCACCAGGAGGCAGCGGTTATTTGTTCTGACACAATGGTGATCACCAGGAGACAGCGGTTATTTGTTCTGACACAGCGATGGTCACCAGGAGGCAGCAGTCATTTGTCCTGACACAGTGGTGGCCACCAGGAGGTAGCAGTCATTTGTCCTGACACAGTGGTGGTCACCAAGAGGCAGCAGTCATTTATCCTGAAACAGCGGTGGTCACCAGGACGCAGCAGTCATTTGTTGTGATACAGCGGTGGTCACCAGGAGGCAGCAGTCATTTGTTCTGACACAGCGGTGGTCACCAGGAAGCAGCAGTCATTTGTCCTGACACAGTGGTGGTCACCAGGATGCAACAGTCATTTGTCCTGACACAGCGGTGGTCACCAGGAAGCAGCAGTCATTTGTTCTGACACAGTGGTGGTCACCAAGAGGCAGCAGTCCTTTGTCCTGACACAGCGGTGGCCACCAGGAGGCAGCAGTCATTTGTCCTGACACAGTGGTGGTCACCAAAAGGCAGCAGTCATTTGAAATGACACAGTGGTGGTCACCAAGGGGCAGCAGTCATTTGTCCTGACTCCGGTGGTCACCAAGAGGTGGCAATCATTTGTCCTGACACAGCGGTGGTCACCAGGAGGCAGCAGTCATTTGTCCTCATACAGCGGTGGTCACCATGTGGCAGCAGTCATTTGTCCTGACACAGCGGTGGTCACCAGGAGGCAGCAGTCATATTTCCTCATACAGCGGTGGTCACCATGAGTCAGCAGTCCTTTTTTCGTGATACAGTGGTGGTCACCGGGAGGCAACAGTCATTTGTCCTGACACAGCGTTGGTCACCAGGAGGCAGCACTTATTTGTCCTGACACAATGGTGATCACCAGGAGGCAGCAGTCATTTGTCCTGACACAGTGGTGGTCACGAGGAGGCAGCAGTCATTTGTCTTGACACAGCGGTGGTCACGAGGAGGCAGCAGTCATTGGACATGACACAGTGGTGGTCACCAAGAGGCAGGAGTCCTTTTTCCTGACACAGCGGTTGCCACCAGGAGGCAGCAGTCATAGGTCATGCCACAGTGGTGGTCAACAGGAGGCAGCAGTCATTTGTCCTGACACAGTGGTGGTCACCAAGAGGCAGCAGTCATTTATCCTGACACAGGGGTGGTCACCAAGAGGCAGCAATCCTTTGTCCTGACACAGCGGTGGCCACCAGGAGGCAGCAGTCATTTGTCCTGACACAGTGGTGGTCACCAAAAGGCAGCAGTCATTTGTACTGACACAGTGGTGGTCACCAAGAGGCAGCAGTCATTTGTCCTGACAGCGGTGGTCACCAAGAGGTGGCAATCATTTGTCCTGACACAGAGGTGGTCTCCAGGAGGCAGCAGTCATTTGTCCTCATACAGCGGTGGTCACCATGAGGCAGCAGTCATTTGTCCTGACACAACTGTGGACACCAGGAGGCAATAGTCCTTTGTTCTGATACATTTGTGGTCAACAGGAGGCAGCAGTCATTTGCACTGACACAGCGGTGGTCACCAGGAGGCAGCAATCCTTTGTCCTGATACATTGGTGGTCACCAGGAGGCAGCAGTCATTTGTCCTGATACAGCGCTGGTCACCAGGAGGCAGCAGTCATTTGTCCTGACACATCGGTGGTCACCAGGAGGCAGCAATCCTTTGTCCTGATACATTGGTGGTCACCAGGAGGCAGCAGTCATTTTGTCTAACACAGCGGTGGTCACCTGGAGGCAGCAGTCATTTGGTCTGATACAGCAGTGGTCACCAAGAGGCAGCAGTCATTTGTTCTGATACTGCAGTGGTCACCAGGAGGAAGCAGTCTTTGGTCATGACACAATGGTGGTCACCAAGCGGCAGCAGTCCTTTGTCCTGACACACATGTGGCCACCAGGAGACAGCAGTCATTGGTCATGACACAGTGGTGGTCACCAGGAGGCAGCAGTCATTTGACACAGAGGTGGTCACCAAGAGGCAGCAGTCATTTACCCTGACACAGTGGTGGTCACCAAAAGGCAGCAGTCATTTATCCTGACACAGTGGTGGTCATGAAAAGGCAGCAGTCATTTGTCCTGACACAGTGGTGGTCACCAAGAGGCAGCAGTCATTTGTCCTGACACAGTGGTGGTCACCAAGAGGCAGCAGTCATTTGTCCAGGACACAGTGGTGGTCACCTGGAGGTAGCATCATTTGGTCTGACACAGCTGTGGTCAGCAGGAGGCAGCAGTCCTTTGTCCTGATACAGCGGTGGTCACCAGGAGGAAGCAGTCATTTGTTCTGACACAGCGGTGGTTACCAGGAGGCAGCAATCCTTTGTCCTGATACATTGGTGGTCACCAGGAGGCAGCAGTCATTTGGTCTAACACAGCGGTGGTCACCAGGAGGCAGCGGTTATTTGTTCTGACCCAGCCATGGCCACCAGGAGGCAGCAGTCATTTGTGCTGACACAGTGGTGGTCACCAGGAGGCAGCAGTCATTTGTCCTGACACAGTGGTGGTTACCAGGAGGCAGCGGTTATTTGTTCTGACACAGCAATGGTCACCAGGAGGCATCTGTTGTTTGTTCTGACACAGTGGTGGTCACCAGGAGGCAGCGGTTATATGTTCTGACACGGTGATGGTCACCAACAGGCAGCAGTCATTTGACCTGACACAGTGGTGGTCACCAGGAGGCAGCAGTCATTTGTCCTGACACAGTGGTGGTCACCAGGATGCAACAGTCATTTGTCCTGACACAGCGGTGGTCACCAGGAAGCAGCAGTCATTTGTTCTGACACAGTGGTGGTCACCAAGAGGCAGCAGTCCTTTGTCCTGACACAGCGGTGGCCACCAGGAGGCAGCAGTCATTTGTCCTGACACAGTGGTGGTCACCAAAAGGCAGCAGTCATTTGAAATGACACAGTGGTGGTCACCAAGGGGCAGCAGTCATTTGTCCTGACTCCGGTGGTCACCAAGAGGTGGCAATCATTTGTCCTGACACAGCGGTGGTCACCAGGAGGCAGCAGTCATTTGTCCTCATACAGCGGTGGTCACCATGTGGCAGCAGTCATTTGTCCTGACACAGCGGTGGTCACCAGGAGGCAGCAGTCATATTTCCTCATACAGCGGTGGTCACCATGAGTCAGCAGTCCTTTTTTCGTGATACAGTGGTGGTCACCGGGAGGCAACAGTCATTTGTCCTGACACAGCGTTGGTCACCAGGAGGCAGCACTTATTTGTCCTGACACAATGGTGATCACCAGGAGGCAGCAGTCATTTGTCCTGACACAGTGGTGGTCACGAGGAGGCAGCAGTCATTTGTCTTGACACAGCGGTGGTCACGAGGAGGCAGCAGTCATTGGACATGACACAGTGGTGGTCACCAAGAGGCAGGAGTCCTTTTTCCTGACACAGCGGTTGCCACCAGGAGGCAGCAGTCATAGGTCATGCCACAGTGGTGGTCAACAGGAGGCAGCAGTCATTTGTCCTGACACAGTGGTGGTCACCAAGAGGCAGCAGTGATTTATCCTGACACAGGGGTGGTCACCAAGAGGCAGCAATCCTTTGTCCTGACACAGCGGTGGCCACCAGGAGGCAGCAGTCATTTGTCCTGACACAGTGGTGGTCACCAAAAGGCAGCAGTCATTTGTACTGACACAGTGGTGGTCACCAAGAGGCAGCAGTCATTTGTCCTGACAGCGGTGGTCACCAAGAGGTGGCAATCATTTGTCCTGACACAGAGGTGGTCTCCAGGAGGCAGCAGTCATTTGTCCTCATACAGCGGTGGTCACCATGAGGCAGCAGTCATTTGTCCTGACACAACTGTGGACACCAGGAGGCAATAGTCCTTTGTTCTGATACATTTGTGGTCAACAGGAGGCAGCAGTCATTTGCACTGACACAGCGGTGGTCACCAGGAGGCAGCAATCCTTTGTCCTGATACATTGGTGGTCACCAGGAGGCAGCAGTCATTTGTCCTGATACAGCGCTGGTCACCAGGAGGCAGCAGTCATTTGTCCTGACACATCGGTGGTCACCAGGAGGCAGCAATCCTTTGTCCTGATACATTGGTGGTCACCAGGAGGCAGCAGTCATTTTGTCTAACACAGCGGTGGTCACCTGGAGGCAGCAGTCATTTGGTCTGATACAGCAGTGGTCACCAAGAGGCAGCAGTCATTTGTTCTGATACTGCAGTGGTCACCAGGAGGAAGCAGTCTTTGGTCATGACACAATGGTGGTCACCAAGCGGCAGCAGTCCTTTGTCCTGACACACATGTGGCCACCAGGAGACAGCAGTCATTGGTCATGACACAGTGGTGGTCACCAGGAGGCAGCAGTCATTTTTCCTGACACAGAGGTGGTCACCAAGAGGCAGCAGTCATTTACCCTGACACAGTGGTGGTCACCAAAAGGCAGCAGTCATTTATCCTGACACAGTGGTGGTCATGAAAAGGCAGCAGTCATTTGTCCTGACACAGTGGTGGTCACCAAGAGGCAGCAGTCATTTGTCCTGACACAGTGGTGGTCACCAAGAGGCAGCAGTCATTTGTCCAGGACACAGTGGTGGTCACCTGGAGGTAGCATCATTTGGTCTGACACAGCTGTGGTCAGCAGGAGGCAGCAGTCCTTTGTCCTGATACAGCGGTGGTCACCAGGAGGAAGCAGTCATTTGTTCTGACACAGCGGTGGTTACCAGGAGGCAGCAATCCTTTGTCCTGATACATTGGTGGTCACCAGGAGGCAGCAGTCATTTGGTCTAACACAGCGGTGGTCACCAGGAGGCAGCGGTTATTTGTTCTGACCCAGCCATGGCCACCAGGAGGCAGCAGTCATTTGTGCTGACACAGTGGTGGTCACCAGGAGGCAGCAGTCATTTGTCCTGACACAGTGGTGGTTACCAGGAGGCAGCGGTTACTTGTTCTGACACAGCAATGGTCACCAGGAGGCATCTGTTGTTTGTTCTGACACAGTGGTGGTCACCAGGAGGCAGCGGTTATATGTTCTGACACGGTGATGGTCACCAACAGGCAGCAGTCATTTGACCTGACACAGTGGTGGTCACCAGGAGGCAGCAGTCATTTGTCCTGACACAGTGGTGGTCACCAGGAGGCAGCGGTTATTTGTTCTGACTCAGTGATGGTCACCAGGAGGCAGCAGTCATTTCTTCTGACACAGCGGTGGTCACCAGGACGCAGCGGTTATTTGTTCTGACACAATGGTGGTCATCAGGAGACAGCGGTTATTTGTTCTGACACAGCGATGGTCACCAGGAGGCAGCAGTCATTTGTCCTGACACAGTGGTGGCCACCAGGAGGCAGCAGTCATTTGTCCTGACACAGTGGTGGTCACCAAGAGGCAGCAGTCATTTATCCTGACACAGCGGTGGTCACCAGGAGGCAGCAGTCATTTGTTCTGATACAGCGATGGTCACCAGGAGGAAGCAATCATTTGTTCTGACACAGAGGTGGTCACTAGGAGGCAGCAGTCATTTGTTCTGATACAGCGGTGGTCACTAGGAGGCAGCAGTCATTTCTTCTGACACAGCGGTGGTCACCAGGAGGCAGCGGTTATTTGTTCTGACACAGCGGTGGTCACGAGGAGGCAGCAGTCATTGGACATGACACAGTGGTGGTCACCAAGAGGCAGCAGTCATTTGTCCTGACACAGTGGTGGATAACAAAAGGCAGCAGTCATTTGTACTGACACAGTGGTGGTCACCAAGAGGCAGCAATCATTTGTGCTGACACAGCGTTGGTCACCAGGAGGCAGCAGTCATTTGTCCTGACACAGTGGTGGTCACCAGGAGGCAACAGTCATTTGTCCTGACACAGCGTTGGTCACCAGGACGCAGCAGTCATTTGTTCTGATACAGCGGTGGTCACCAGGAGGCAGCAGTCATTTGTTCTGACACAGCGGTGGTCACCAGGAAGCAGCAGTCATTTGTCCTGACACAGTGGTGGTCACCAGAAGGCAACAGTCATTTGTCCTGACACAGCGTTGATCACCAGGAGTGCAGCAGTCATTTGTCCTGACACAGTGGTGCTCACCAAGAGGCAGCAATCCTTTGTCCTGACACAGCGGTGGCCACCAGGAGGCAGCAGTCATTTGTCCTGACACAGTGGTGGTCACCAAAAGGCAGCAGTCAATTGTACTGACACAGTGGTGGTCACCAAGAGGCAGCAGTCATTTGTCCTGAGAGCGGTGGTCACCAAGAGGTGGCAATCATTTGTCCTGACACAGCGGTGGTCTCCAGGAGGCAGCAGTCATTTGTCCTCATACAGCGGTGGTCACCATGAGGCAGCAGTCATTTGTCCTGACACAGCTGTGGTCACCAGGAGGCAGCAGTCATATTTCCTCATACAGCGGTGGTCACCATGAGTCAGCAGTCCTTTGTCCTGATAGAGTGTTGGTCACCGGGAGGCAACAGTCATTTGTCCTGACACAGCGTTGGTCACCAGGAGGCAGCACTCATTTGTCCTGACACAGTGGTGGTCACCAGGAGGCAGCAGTTATTTGTCCTGACAGAGTGGTGGTCACTAGGAGGCAGCAGTCATTTGTCTTGACACAGTGGTGGTCACCAGGAGGAAGCAGTCTTTGGTCATGACACAGTGGTGGTCACCAAGCGGCAGCAGTCCTTAGTCCTGACACACATGTGGCCACCAGGAGGCAGCAGTCATTGGTCATGACACAGTCGTGGTCACCAGGAGGCAGCAATCATTTTTCCTGACAGAGAGGTGGTCACCAAGAGGCAGCAGTCATGTATCCTGACACAGTGGTGGTCACCAAGAGGCAGCAGTCATTTGTCCTGACACAGTGGTAGTCACCAAGAGGCAGCAGTCATTTGTCCAGTACACATTGGTGGTCACCTGGAGGTAGCATCATTTGGTCTGACACAGCTGTGTTCAGCAGGAGGCAGCAGTCCTTTGCCCTGATACAGCGGTGGTCACCAGGAGGCAGCAGTCATTTGTCCTGACCTCAGTGGTGGTCACCAGGAGGCAGCGGTTATTTGTTCTGACACAGTGATGGTCACAAGGAGGCAGCAGTCATTTCTTCTGACACAGCGGTGGTCACCAGGAGGCAGCGGTTATTTGTTCTGACCCAGCCATGGCCACCAGGAGGCAGCAGTCATTTGTGCTGACACAGTGGTGGTCACCAGGAGGCAGCAGTCATTTGTCCTGACACAGTGGTGGCCACCAGGAGGTAGCAGTCATTTGTCCTGACACAGCTGTAGACACCAGGAGGCAAAAGCCCTTTGTTCTGATATATTGGTGGTCACCAGGAGGCAGCAGTCATTTGTCCTGACACAGCGGTGGTCACCAGGAGGCAGCAATCCTTTGTCCTGATACATTGGTGGTCACCAGGAGGCGACAGTCATTTGTCCTGATACAGCGTTGGTCACCAGGAGGCAGCAGTCATTTGTCCTGACACATCGGTGGTCACCAGGAGGCAGCAATCCTGTGTCCTGATACATTGGTGGTCACCAGGAGGCAGCAGTCATTTGGTCTAACACAGCGGTGGTCACCAGGAGGCAGCAGTCATTTGTCCTGACACAGCGGTTGTCACCAGGAGGCAGCAGTCATTTGTTCTGATACAGCGGTTGTCACAAGGAGGCAGCAGTCATTTGGTCTGATACAGCAGTGGTCACCAGGAGGCAGCAGTCATTTGTTCTGATACTGCGGTAGTCACCAGGAGGAAGCAGTCATTGGTCATGACACAGTAGTGGTCACCAAGTGGCAGCAGTCCTTTGTCCTGACACAGCGGTGGCCACCAGGAGGCAGCAGTCATTGGTCATGACACAGTGGTGGTCACCAAGAGGCAGCGGTCATTTATCCTGACACAGTGGTGGTCACCAAGAGGCAGCAGTCATTTGTCCTGACACAGTAGTGGTCATCAAAAGGCAGCAGTCATTTGACCTGACACAGTGGTGGTCACCAGGAGGCAGCAGTCATTTGTCCTGACACAGTGGTGGTCACCAGGAGGCAGCGGTTATTTGTTCTGACTCAGTGATGGTCACCAGGAGGCAGCAGTCATTTCTTCTGACACAGCGTTGGTCACCAGGACGCAGCAGTCATTTGTTCTGATACAGCGGTGGTCACCAGGAGGCAGCAGTCATTTGTTCTGACACAGCGGTGGTCACCAGGAAGCAGCAGTCATTTGTCCTGACACAGTGGTGGTCACCAGAAGGCAACAGTCATTTGTCCTGACACAGCGTTGATCACCAGGAGTGCAGCAGTCATTTGTCCTGACACAGTGGTGCTCACCAAGAGGCAGCAATCCTTTGTCCTGACACAGCGGTGGCCACCAGGAGGCAGCAGTCATTTGTCCTGACACAGTGGTGGTCACCAAAAGGCAGCAGTCAATTGTACTGACACAGTGGTGGTCACCAAGAGGCAGCAGTCATTTGTCCTGTGAGCGGTGGTCACCAAGAGGTGGCAATCATTTGTCCTGACACAGCGGTGGTCTCCAGGAGGCAGCAGTCATTTGTCCTCATACAGCGGTGGTCACCATGAGGCAGCAGTCATTTGTCCTGACACAGCTGTGGTCACCAGGAGGCAGCAGTCATATTTCCTCATACAGCGGTGGTCACCATGAGTCAGCAGTCCTTTGTCCTGATAGAGTGGTGGTCACCGGGAGGCAACAGTCATTTGTCCTGACACAGCGTTGGTCACCAGGAGGCAGCACTCATTTGTCCTGACACAGTGGTGGTCACCAGGAGGCAGCAGTTATTTGTCCTGACAGAGTGGTGGTCACTAGGAGGCAGCAGTCATTTGTCTTGACACAGTGGTGGTCACCAGGAGGAAGCAGTCTTTGGTCATGACACAGTGGTGGTCACCAAGCGGCAGCAGTCCTTAGTCCTGACACACATGTGGCCACCAGGAGGCAGCAGTCATTGGTCATGACACAGTCGTGGTCACCAGGAGGCAGCAATCATTTTTCCTGACAGAGAGGTGGTCACCAAGAGGCAGCAGTCATGTATCCTGACACAGTGGTGGTCACCAAGAGGCAGCAGTCATTTGTCCTGACACAGTGGTAGTCACCAAGAGGCAGCAGTCATTTGTCCAGTACACATTGGTGGTCACCTGGAGGTAGCATCATTTGGTCTGACACAGGTGTGTTCAGCAGGAGGCAGCAGTCCTTTGCCCTGATACAGCGGTGGTCACCAGGAGGCAGCAGTCATTTGTCCTGACCTCAGTGGTGGTCACCAGGAGGCAGCGGTTATTTGTTCTGACACAGTGATGGTCACAAGGAGGCAGCAGTCATTTCTTCTGACACAGCGGTGGTCACCAGGAGGCAGCGGTTATTTGTTCTGACACAATGGTGATCACCAGGAGACAGCGGTTATTTGTTCTGACACAGCGATGGTCACCAGGAGGCAGCAGTCATTTGTCCTGACACAGTGGTGGCCACCAGGAGGTAGCAGTCATTTGTCCTGACACAGCGGTGGTCACCAAGAGGCAGCAGTCATTTATCCTGAAACAGCGGTGGTCACCAGGACGCAGCAGTCATTTGTTCTGATACAGCGGTGGTCACCAGGAGGCAGCAGTCATTTGTTCTGACACAGCGGTGGTCACCAGGAAGCAGCAGTCATTTGTCCTGACACAGTGGTGGTCACCAGGATGCAACAGTCATTTGTCCTGACACAGCGTTGGTCACCAGGAGGCAGCAGTCATTTGTCCTGACACAGTGGTGGTCACCAAGAGGCAGCAGTCCTTTGTCCTGACACAGCGGTGGCCACCAGGAGGCAGCAGTCATTTGTCCTGACACAGTGGTGGTCACCAAAAGGCAGCAGTCATTTGAAATGACACAGTGGTGGTCACCAAGGGGCAGCAGTCATTTGTCCTGTCAGCGGTGGTCACCAAGAGGTGGCAATCATTTGTCCTGACACAGCGGTGGTCACCAGGAGGCAGCAGTCATTTGTCCTCATACAGCGGTGGTCACCATGTGGCAGCAGTCATTTGTCCTGACACAGCGGTGGTCACCAGGAGGCAGCAGTCATATTTCCTCATACAGCGGTGGTCACCATGAGTCAGCAGTCCTTTTTTCGTGATACAGTGGTGGTCACCGGGAGGCAACAATCATTTGTCCTGACACAGCGTTGGTCACCAGGAGGCAGCACTTATTTGTCCTGACACAGTGGTGATCACCAGGAGGCAGCAGTCATTTGTCCTGACACAGTGGTGGTCACTAGGAGGCAGCAGTCATTTGTCTTGACACAGCGGTGGTCACGAGGAGGCAGCAGTCATTGGACATGACACAGTGGTGGTCACCAAGAGGCAGGAGTCCTTTTTCCTGACACAGCGGTTGCCACCAGGAGGCAGCAGTCATAGGTCATGCCACAGTGGTGGTCAACAGGAGGCAGCAGTCATTTGTCCTGACACAGTGGTGGTCACCAAGAGGCAGCAGTCATTTATCCTGACACAGGGGTGGTCACCAAGAGGCAGCAATCCTTTGTCCTGACACAGCGGTGGCCACCAGGAGGCAGCAGTCATTTGTCCTGACACAGTGGTGGTCACCAAAAGGCAGCAGTCATTTGTACTGACACAGTGGTGGTCACCAAGAGGCAGCAGTCATTTGTCCTGGCAGCGGTGGTCACCAAGAGGTGGCAATCATTTGTCCTGACACAGCGGTGGTCTCCAGGAGGCAGCAGTCATTTGTCCTCATACAGCGGTGGTCACCATGAGGCAGCAGTCATTTGTCCTGACACAACTGTGGACACCAGGAGGCAATAGTTCTTTGTTCTGATACATTTGTGGTCAACAGGAGGCAGCAGTCATTTGCACTGACACAGCGGTGGTCACCAGGAGGCAGCAATCCTTTGTCCTGATACATTGGTGGTCACCAGGAGGCAGCAGTCATTTGTCCTGATACAGCGCTGGTCACCAGGAGGCAGCAGTCATTTGTCCTGACACATCGGTGGTCACCAGGAGGCAGCAATCCTTTGTCCTGATACATTGGTGGTCACCAGGAGGCAGCAGTCATTTTGTCTAACACAGCGGTGGTCACCTGGAGGCAGCAGTCATTTGGTCTGATACAGCAGTGGTCACCAAGAGGCAGCAGTCATTTGTCCTGACCTCAGTGGTGGTCACCAGGAGGCAGCGGTTATTTGTTCTGACACAGTGATGGTCACACGGAGGCAGCAGTCATTTCTTCTGACACAGCGGTGGTCACCAGGAGGCAGCGGTTATTTGTTCTGACACAATGGTGGTCACCAGGAGACAGCGGTTATTTGTTCTGACACAGCTATGGTCACCAGGAGGCAGCAGTCATTTGTCCTGACACAGTGGTGGCCACCAGAGGGCAGCAGTCATTTGTCCTGACACAGCGGTGGTCACCAAGAGGCAGCAGTCATTTATCCTGAAACAGCGGTGGTCACCAGGACGCAGCAGTCATTTGTTCTGATACAGCGGTGGTCACCAGGAGGCAGCAGTCATTTCTTCTGACACAGCGGTGGTCACCAGGAAGAAGCAGTCATTTGTCCTGACACAGTGGTGGTCACCAGGAGGCAACAGTCATTTGTCCTGACACAGCGTTGGTCACCAGGAGGCAGCAGTCATTTGTCCTGACACAGTGGTGGTCACCAAGAGGCAGCAGTCCTTTGTCCTGACACAGCGGTGGCCACCAGGAGGCAGCAGTCATTTGTCCTGACACAGTGGTGGTCACCAAAAGGCAGCAGTCATTTGAACTGACACAGTGGTGGTCACCAAGAGGCAGCAGTCATTTGTCCTGACAGCGGTGGTCACCAAGAGGTGGCAATCATTTGTCCTGACACAGCGTTGATCACCAGGAGGCAACAGTCATTTGTCCTGACACAGTGGTGGTCACCAAGAGGCAGCAATCCTTTGTCCTGACACAGCGGTGGCCACCAGGAGGCAGCAGTCATTGATCATAACACAGTGGTGGTCACCAAGAGGCAGCGGTCATTTATCCTGACACAGTGGTGGTCACCAAGAGGCAGCAGTCATTTGTCTTGACACAGTAGTGGTCATCAAAAGGCAGCAGTCATTTGACCTGACACGGTGGTGGTCACCAGGAGGCAGCAGTCATTTGTCCTGACACAGTGGTGGTCACCAGGAGGCAGCGGTTATTTGTTCTGACTCAGTGATGGTCACAAACAGGCAGCAGTCTTTTGTCCTGACACAGTGGTGGCCACCAGGAGGTAGCAGTCATTTGTCCTGACCCAGCTGTGGACACCAGGAGGCAAAAGTCCTTTGTTCTGATACATTGGTGGTCAACAGGAGGCAGCAGTCATTTGCACTGACACAGTGGTGGTCACCAGGAGGCAGCAATCCTTTGTCCTGATACATTGGTGGTCACCAGGAGGCAGCAGTCATTTGTCCTGATACAGCAGTGGTCACCAGGAGGCAGCAGTCATTTGTTCTGATACTGCGGTAGTCACCAGGAGGAAGCAGTCATTGGTCATGACACAGTAGTGGTCACCAAGTGGCAGCAGTCCTTTGTCCTGACACAGCGGTGGCCACCAGGAGGCAGCAGTCATTGGTCATGACACAGTGGTGGTCACCAAGAGGCAGCGGTCATTTATCCTGACACAGTGGTGGTCACCAAGAGGCAGCAGTCATTTGTCCTGACACAGTAGTGGTCATCAAAAGGCAGCAGTCATTTGACCTGACACAGTGGTGGTCACCAGGAGGCAGCAGTCATTTGTCCTGACACAGTGGTGGTCACCAGGAGGCAGCGGTTATTTGTTCTGACTCAGTGATGGTCACCAGGAGGCAGCAGTCATTTCTTCTGGCACAGCGGTGGTCACCAGGACGCAGCGGTTATTTGTTCTGACACAATGGTGGTCATCAGGAGACAGCGGTTATTTGTTCTGACACAGCGATGGTCACCAGGAGGCAGCACTCATTTGTCCTGACACAGTGGTGGCCACCAGGAGGCAGCAGTCATTTGTCCTGACACAGTGGTGGTCACCAAGAGGCAGCAGTCATATATCCTGACACAGCGGTGGTCACCAGGAGGAAGCAATCATTTGTTCTGACACAGAGGTGGTCACTAGGAGGCAGCAGTCATTTGTTCTGATACAGCGGTGGTCACGAGGAGGCAGCAATCATTTCTTCTGACACAGCGGTGGTCACCAGGAGGCAGCGGTTATTTGTTCTGATACAGCGGTGGTCACGAGGAGGCAGCAGTCATTGGACATGACACAGTGGTGGTCACCAAGAGGCAGCAGTCATTTGTCCTGACACAGTGGTGGATAACAAAAGGCAACAGTCATTTGTCCTGACACAGCGTTGGTCACCAGGACGCAGCAGTCATTTGCTCTGATAGAGCGGTGGTCACCAGGAGGCAGCAGTCATATGTTCTGACACAGCGGTGGTCACCAGGAAGCAGCAGTCATTTGTCCTGACACAGTGGTGGTCACCAGGAGGCAACAGTCATTTGTCCTGACACAGCGTTGATCACCAGGAGGCAACAGTCATTTGTCCTGACACAGTGGTGGTCACCAAGAGGCAGCAATCCTTTGTCCTGACACAGCGGTGGCCACCAGGAGGCAGCAGTCATTTGTCCTGACACAGTGGTGGTCACCAAAAGGCAGCAGTCAATTGTACTGACACAGTGGTGGTCACCAAGAGGCAGCAGTCATTTGTCCTGAGAGCGGTGGTCACCAAGAGGTGGCAATCATTTGTCCTGACACAGCGGTGGTCTCCAGGAGGCAGCAGTCATTTGTCCTCATACAGCGGTGGTCACCATGAGGCAGCAGTCATTTCTCCTGACACAGCTGTGGTCACCAGGAGGCAGCAGTCATATTTCCTCATACAGCGGTGGTCACCATGAGTCAGCAGTCCTTTGTCCTGATAGAGTGGTGGTCACCGGGAGGCAACAGTCATTTGTCCTGACACAGCGTTGGTCACCAGGAGGCAGCACTCATTTGTCCTGACACAGTGGTGGTCACCAGGAGGCAGCAGTTATTTATCCTGACACAGTGGTGGTCACTAGGAGGCAGCAGTCATTTGTCTTGACCCAGTGGTGGTCACCAGGAGGAAGCAGTCTTTGGTCATGACACAGTGGTGGTCACCAAGCGGCAGCAGTCCTTAGTCCTGACACACATGTGGCCACCAGGAGGCAGCAGTCATTGGTCATGACACAGTCGTGGTCACCAGGAGGCAGCAATCATTTTTCCTGACAGAGATGGGGTCACCAAGAGGCAGCAGTCATTTATCCTGACACAGTGGTGGTCACCAAGAGGCAGCAGTCATTTGTCCTGACACAGTGGTAGTCACCAAGAGGCAGCAGTCATTTGTCCAGTACACATTGGTGGTCACCTGGAGGTAGCATCATTTGGTCTGACACAGCTGTGTTCAGCAGGAGGCAGCAGTCCTTTGCCCTGATACAGCGGTGGTCACCAGGAGGCAGCAGTCATTTGTCCTGACCTCAGTTGTGGTCACCAGGAGGCAGCGGTTATTTGTTCTGACACAGTGATGGTCACAAGGAGGCAGCAGTCATTTCTTCTGACACAGCAGTGGTCACCAGGAGGCAGCGGTTATTTGTTCTGACACAATGGTGATCTCCAGGAGACAGCGGTTATTTGTTCTGACACAGCGATGGTCACCAGGAGGCAGCAGTCATTTGTCCTGACACAGTGGTGGCCACCAGGAGGTAGCAGTCATTTGTCCTGACACAGCGGTGGTCACCAAGAGGCAGCAGTCATTTATCCTGAAACAGCGGTGGTCACCAGGACGCAGCAGTCATTTGTTCTGATACAGCGGTGGTCACCAGGAGGCAGCAGTCATTTGTTCTGACACAGCGGTGGTCACCAGGAAGCAGCAGTCATTTGTCCTGACACAGTGGTGGTCACCAGGATGCAACAGTCATTTGTCCTGACACAGCGGTGGTCACCAGGAAGCAGCAGTCATTTGTTCTGACACAGTGGTGGTCACCAAGAGGCAGCAGTCCTTTGTCCTGACACAGCGGTGGCCACCAGGAGGCAGCAGTCATTTGTCCTGACACAGTGGTGGTCACCAAAAGGCAGCAGTCATTTGAAATGACACAGTGGTGGTCACCAAGGGGCAGCAGTCATTTGTCCTGACACCGGTGGTCACCAAGAGGTGGCAATCATTTGTCCTGACACAGCGGTGGTCACCAGGAGGCAGCAGTCATTTGTCCTCATACAGCGGTGGTCACCATGTGGCAGCAGTCATTTGTCCTGACACAGCGGTGGTCACCAGGAGGCAGCAGTCATATTTCCTCATACAGCGGTGGTCACCATGAGTCAGCAGTCCTTTTTTCGTGATACAGTGGTGGTCACCGGGAGGCAACAGTCATTTGTCCTGACACAGCGTTGGTCACCAGGAGGCAGCACTTATTTGTCCTGACACAATGGTGATCACCAGGAGGCAGCAGTCATTTGTCCTGACACAGTGGTGGTCACGAGGAGGCAGCAGTCATTTGTCTTGACACAGCGGTGGTCACGAGGAGGCAGCAGTCATTGGACATGACACAGTGGTGGTCACCAAGAGGCAGGAGTCCTTTTTCCTGACACAGCGGTTGCCACCAGGAGGCAGCAGTCATAGGTCATGCCACAGTGGTGGTCAACAGGAGGCAGCAGTCATTTGTCCTGACACAGTGGTGGTCACCAAGAGGCAGCAGTCATTTATCCTGACACAGGGGTGGTCACCAAGAGGCAGCAATCCTTTGTCCTGACACAGCGGTGGCCACCAGGAGGCAGCAGTCATTTGTCCTGACACAGTGGTGGTCACCAAAAGGCAGCAGTCATTTGTACTGACACAGTGGTGGTCACCAAGAGGCAGCAGTCATTTGTCCTGACAGCGGTGGTCACCAAGAGGTGGCAATCATTTGTCCTGACACAGCGGTGGTCTCCAGGAGGCAGCAGTCATTTGTCCTCATACAGCGGTGGTCACCATGAGGCAGCAGTCATTTGTCCTGACACAACTGTGGACACCAGGAGGCAATAGTCCTTTGTTCTGATACATTTGTGGTCAACAGGAGGGAGCAGTCATTTGCACTGACACAGCGGTGGTCACCAGGAGGCAGCAATCCTTTGTCCTGATACATTGGTGGTCACCAGGAGGCAGCAGTCATTTGTCCTGATACAGCGCTGGTCACCAGGAGGCAGCAGTCATTTGTCCTGACACATCGGTGGTCACCAGGAGGCAGCAATCCTTTGTCCTGATACATTGGTGGTCACCAGGAGGCAGCAGTCATTTTGTCTAACACAGCGGTGGTCACCTGGAGGCAGCAGTCATTTGGTCTGATACAGCAGTGGTCACCAAGAGGCAGCAGTCATTTGTTCTGATACTGCAGTGGTCACCAGGAGGAAGCAGTCTTTGGTCATGACACAATGGTGGTCACCAAGCGGCAGCAGTCCTTTGTCCTGACACACATGTGGCCACCAGGAGACAGCAGTCATTGGTCATGACACAGTGGTGGTCACCAGGAGGCAGCAGTCATTTTTCCTGACACAGAGGTGGTCACCAAGAGGCAGCAGTCATTTACCCTGACACAGTGGTGGTCACCAAAAGGCAGCAGTCATTTATCCTGACACAGTGGTGGTCATGAAAAGGCAGCAGTCATTTGTCCTGACACAGTGGTGGTCACCAAGAGGCAGCAGTCATTTGTCCTGACACAGTGGTGGTCACCAAGAGGCAGCAGTCATTTGTCCAGGACACAGTGGTGGTCACCTGGAGGTAGCATCATTTGGTCTGACACAGCTGTGGTCAGCAGGAGGCAGCAGTCCTTTGTCCTGATACAGCGGTGGTCACCAGGAGGAAGCAGTCATTTGTTCTGACACAGCGGTGGTTACCAGGAGGCAGCAATCCTTTGTCCTGATACATTGGTGGTCACCAGGAGGCAGCAGTCATTTGGTCTAACACAGCGGTGGTCACCAGGAGGCAGCGGTTATTTGTTCTGACCCAGCCATGGCCACCAGGAGGCAGCAGTCATTTGTGCTGACACAGTGGTGGTCACCAGGAGGCAGCAGTCATTTGTCCTGACACAGTGGTGGTTACCAGGAGGCAGCGGTTATTTGTTCTGACACAGCAATGGTCACCAGGAGGCATCTGTTGTTTGTTCTGACACAGTGGTGGTCACCAGGAGGCAGCGGTTATATGTTCTGACACGGTGATGGTCACCAACAGGCAGCAGTCATTTGTCCTGACACAGTGGTGGCCACCAGGAGGTAGCAGTCATTTGTCCTGACACAGCTGTAGACACCAGGAGGCAAAAGCCCTTTGTTCTGATATATTGGTGGTCACCAGGAGGCAGCAGTCATTTGTCCTGACACAGCGGTGGTCACCAGGAGGCAGCAATCCTTTGTCCTGATACATTGGTGGTCACCAGGAGGCGACAGTCATTTGTCCTGATACAGCGTTGGTCACCAGGAGGCAGCAGTCATTTGTCCTGACACATCGGTGGTCACCAGGAGGCAGCAATCCTTTGTCCTGATACATTGGTGGTCACCAGGAGGCAGCAGTCATTTGGTCTAACACAGCGGTGGTCACCAGGAGGCAGCAGTCATTTGTCCTGACACAGCGGTTGTCACCAGGAGGCAGCAGTCATTTGTTCTGATACAGCGGTTGTCACAAGGAGGCAGCAGTCATTTGGTCTGATACAGCAGTGGTCACCAGGAGGCAGCAGTCATTTGTTCTGATACTGCGGTAGTCACCAGGAGGAAGCAGTCATTGGTCATGACACAGTAGTGGTCACCAAGTGGCAGCAGTCCTTTGTCCTGACACAGCGGTGGCCACCAGGAGGCAGCAGTCATTGGTCATGACACAGTGGTGGTCACCAAGAGGCAGCGGTCATTTATCCTGACACAGTGGTGGTCACCAAGAGGCAGCAGTCATTTGTCCTGACACAGTAGTGGTCATCAAAAGGCAGCAGTCATTTGACCTGACACAGTGGTGGTCACCAGGAGGCAGCAGTCATTTGTCCTGACACAGTGGTGGTCACCAGGAGGCAGCGGTTATTTGTTCTGACTCAGTGATGGTCACCAGGAGGCAGCAGTCATTTCTTCTGACACAGCGGTGGTCACCAGGACGCAGCGGTTATTTGTTCTGACACAATGGTGGTCATCAG